>CAWUCO010000181.1:0-7500 GCA_963920705.1 Odiellus spinosus
TCTTTTCGACCCCAAGGCCTCTAATCATTCGCTTTACCGGATGAGACTGCATCCTCCGAGTGCCAGCTATCCTGAGGGAAACTTCGGAGGGAACCAGCTACTAGATGGTTCGATTAGTCTTTCGCCCCTATACCCAGGTCTGACGATCGATTTGCACGTCAGAATCGCTGCGGACCTCCACCAGAGTTTCCTCTGGCTTCGTCCTGCCCAGGCATAGTTCACCATCTTTCGGGTCCCAACGTGTACGCTCTTGCTCCGCCCCGTCGACGAGGCGATCGGGACGGGCCCTTGGTGCGCCCACGAACGCGAGGCTCGCGGGATCCCAAGGCAACCGGCCGAACCGGTCTTCACTTTCATTACGCCTTTGGGCCTATTCAAGACCCAATGACTCGCGCACATGTTAGACTCCTTGGTCCGTGTTTCAAGACGGGTCGGGTGGGTTACCGACCTACTCGCTGCTGACCACCTGAGCAACGACGAGTGCGAACGAGAACCAGCGGAGATCGCCGGCAGCCGCCCACGCAAGGGTGAAACGACAAAACCAAACGACAACACCTGTCCCGCCGCTAACGTTCCCGGTAAAGGGAGTGCTCGGCGTAGCCCGCACAGGGCTAAAATCGTCCCCGGTCTGGCGAACGCTCACTCGTGAAACGAGCTGGCTAAAACACCGGCAACCACTCCGCGAACGGAGACGGTTGCCGGCCACCTTCCGGCGCCCGCTTTCAAAGACAGACAACTTTCAGTGACCAGACCGGTCGCAGCGTAGTTCGAACGGAAGGAAATGCGCCAAACGGCCCGCAGCAATCGCTCGCCCGGCCGACCGAGGTCCGCACCGTTAGAGACGAACGACGCACGCGGTCACGTCCGACTGAATCCCTCCGACGATCACCTTCGAGGGCCCACCCGTTTACCTCTAAACGGTTTCACGCACTCTTGAACTCTCTCTTCAAAGTTCTTTTCAACTTTCCCTCACGGTACTTGTTCGCTATCGGTTTCGTGGTCGTATTTAGCCTTAGATGGAGTTTACCACCCACTTAGGGCTGCACTCTCAAGCAACCCGACTCCAAGGAGTTTTGCTTCCGCCGGAGACCATAAGCGACTATGGGCCTTGCACCCTCTATGGGCGAGAGCCCCAGTCAGGGGGACTTGCGCTTAGGTCAACCTTCGGTCGCGCTACTCCTAAACACCAAACCGCACTCCCGCCCCATTGGGACGGGCGCTTGGGTGCTGGGCTTCTCCCTGTTCGCTCGCCGCTACTAAGGGAATCTCTGTTGATTTCTTTTCCTCCGCTTATTTATATGCTTAAATTCAGCGGGTTATCTCGTCTGATCTGAGGTCGACAAGTCAATGTCTGTTTACGTTGCGCGAGGCGCAACTACGGTCCGGAAAAACAAAAGTGGCCCGGACCATCGTGAGACTACCGAAATAACCAGGGAGGTCATCGGAGCTCCGATCCCCGATTTAAACCATTAAAACGGGAGAATTGGGAGTCGGAACGAACGGCGCCCGCAATGAAGCGCGCGCCGTCGCACGAAACGCATTTTGAGTCGAAATACCATTTTACGGTTATTAGCGACTAGGCCAGAAGTCGACGCGAAACGTCGCTTCAGAGATCAGTAATCCGACCCTCAGACAGGCGAAACCTCGGGAAAGACCCGAGGTCGCAATGCGCGTTCGAAAGATAAGTGCTCAATGTGTCCTGCAATTCACACCAAGTCTCGCAGCTGGCTGCGTTCTTCATCGACCCACGAACCGAGTGATCCACCGCTTAGAGTCGTACAAAAGTTTGTTTTTTTGTTAAAATGAACCGACAAATAAAGCGGGCTTTCTTTTTTTGGGAGAAAGGCGGACGCTTGGTGACGCCCTATGATAGAGATTATACGGAAATGGGTCGAGGAGGGCGGAACAAAGGAATTCCGTCCCCGCTCGACCCGAGCGGAATCGATCGCGCGGTCGCGGGCTCGCGACTCGAGCTCTCTACCTTCCGTACGCTCGGACGCGAACGATTCCACCACTCGGGCACCTTAAGTCGCGCTTAAGCCGCGAGATTTTTTTTCTTTTGGAAGGAATAGGAGCGAAAACGTCGGCGGTTTTCGCCCCGGTATTCTCCGAGAGTTGTGTTTTTGAAAAGTTTTTTCGCCCGCAAAATGGCGCCGGTTGAAACCTTTTCGGAACCGCAAAATTCGATAATGATCCTTCCGCAGGTTCACCTACGGAAACCTTGTTACGACTTTTACTTCCTCTAAATGATCAAGTTTGGTCATCTTTCCGGTACGTCGGTGCGACCCGAAAGCCGCTCCGAGCACCAGTCCGAAGACCTCACTAAATCATTCAATCGGTAGTAGCGACGGGCGGTGTGTACAAAGGGCAGGGACGTAATCAACACGAGCTTATGACTCGCGCTTACTGGGAATTCCTCGTTCAAGGGGGACAATTACAAGCCCCTATCCCTATCACGAAGGAGGTTCATCGGGTTACCCAGTCCTGCCGGACAGGGGTAAACACACGCTGATTCCTTCAGTGTAGCGCGCGTGCGGCCCCGGACATCTAAGGGCATCACAGACCTGTTATTGCTCTGTCTCGTGCGGCTAAACGCCGCTTGTCCCTCTAAGAAGGAAGACCGACACAAGTGATCGGTCGCCTATTTAGTAGGCTAGAGTCTCGTTCGTTATCGGAATTAACCAGACAAATCGCTCCACCAACTAAGAACGGCCATGCACCACCACCCACCGAATCAAGAAAGAGCTCTTAATCTGTCAATCCTTCCGGTGTCCGGGCCGGGTAAGTTTTCCCGTGTTGAGTCAAATTAAGCCGCAGGCTCCACTCCTGGTGGTGCCCTTCCGTCAATTCCTTTAAGTTTCAGCTTTGCAACCATACTTCCCCCGGAACCCACAAACTTTGGTTTCCCGGAAGCTGCCCGCCGAGTCAATTGAGTAACTCAGGCGGATCGCTGGTTGGCATCGTTTATGGTTAGAACTAGGGCGGTATCTGATCGCCTTCGAACCTCTAACTTTCGTTCTTGATTAATGAAAACATTCTTGGCAAATGCTTTCGCTGTAGTTCGTCTTGCGACGGTCCAAGAATTTCACCTCTAGCGTCGCAATACGAATGCCCCCGTCTGTCCCTTTTAATCATTACCTCGTGTTCCGAAAACCAACACAATAGAACTCGAAGTCCTCTTTCATTATTCCATGCACCATTATTCAGGCGGGACGCCTGCTTTGAGCACTCCAATTTTTTCAAAGTAAACGTGCCGGGCACCTACGACACTCAGTCAAGAGCACCGAAGGAAAACCGGCAGGATGTTCAGGCCAGGCAGTAACCACCGGAGCGGACCGCCTGTCTGGAACTGAGATTCAACTACGAGCTTTTTAACCGCAACAACTTTAATATACGCTATTGGAGCTGGAATTACCGCGGCTGCTGGCACCAGACTTGCCCTCCAATGGATCCTCGTTAAAGGATTTAGAGTGTACTCATTCCAATTACGGGGCCTCAAAAGAGTCCCGTATTGTTATTTTTCGTCACTACCTCCCCGTGCCGGGAGTGGGTAATTTGCGCGCCTGCTGCCTTCCTTGGATGTGGTAGCCGTTTCTCAGGCTCCCTCTCCGGAATCGAACCCTGATTCCCCGTTACCCGTTACGACCATGGTAGGCGCGTAGCCTACCATCGAAAGTTGATAAGGCAGACACTTGAAAGAAACATCGCCGATACGAGATCGTGCGATTTGCCCAAAGTTATCCAGAGTCGCCATGGTAAGCGGGCCGAAGCCCGATTGGTCTTGGTCTAATAAAAGCGCTCGTTCCCGAAGGTCGGAGCTCTGCTGCATGTATTAGCTCTAGAATTACCACAGTTATCCAAGTAAAAAAGTACGATCTAAGAAACCATAACTGATTTAATGAGCCATTCGCGGTTTCACCTTATTTCGGCATGTACTTAGACATGCATGGCTTAGTCTTTGAGACAAGCATATGACTACTGGCAGGATCAACCAGGTAACAACATTTAACGAACGTTGCAACGTCAAGCTGGAAAAACGCGCCGCGCGGCGGCGAACTTGTCGCCGCCGTCGGGCGTTTTCTCGGAACCGGCGCGTGGAAAAAACGCGCGCGGTTCGAACTTTTGTTCTTTTTTTTGTCCGAGAGAGCCGGAACAAGCTTCTCGAAGACTGTTTCTCGGTTCGTTCTAGCCCAGGCGGTGTTATTGCAACCGCCTTCTTCGAGCCGAAACCTGAGGAGAATATTCGAGTAAAGACGCCGGAAGCGAGACGAAACTCTCATTGTTTTTTGTCGGTACCAATTCGCCCTCCGACGACGCACCTCGGTTACGAGGACGATCTGGGGCTAGCTGATAGCGATAAATGCTTCGACGCGCCACCAAGTGGACGGTCCGGGAAGCGTGGTCGTTTCGACGAATTCGCCCGTGGTGCCGGCGGGCCGTCGTTTAGTTTTATTCCTAGAATTTGTTTTTGGGTTAATTTTTTAATAAATGAAACTCTGTCGCGTTCGACACTCGGGCAAGACTTGACGGTAAAGCCTTGTCGTTCAACAGAGAGGGGGTTTTTAATTTTGTCTGACTTTTTTAACCAAACAGCCTGTAGCGCGCACCACGCGCATTTCGGGAGACCAGCCTCCACAAGGACAGTGTGGGGGATCGGGTCGTGACCGGTCGTGGCGCGACGATTTTGGTTTAAAAAAAAAAAAAAAAAAAAAAAAAAAAAAAAAGGGGGGGGGGGGGAAACGGGAGGTTTTGGGGGCGGCCGCGAAGTGGCGCCCTGGGCGTGGGACGTTATTGATAAATTGAAAGGAACGGCGTCCAGGGAGAAAGGGCGCCACGACGTTCGCGACGCTAACGCGAGACAAGGGCGCTGGCCGCCGACTATCGCTTCTCTGCCTTTTGTCTAGGATCATTGCGTAGTATCTGTTCTTATCAGCCGAAGGTAAAGGCCGATCCGGGTCGAACAACGGCGGCCCGATTTCGGCTCTTCTCCGTGGCTTGTTTGGGGTGCTCGAGGCTGTTATGGGTCTTTGCGCCGCCAGGAGGCGCGGATCGCGGCCACGGGCCAAGCGCGAGAAAGCAAGCGCGAAAGAAGAGGTGTCGCGAGCCGCGCGGCGGACCGAGCGCCGCGACGGGCATCGCTTCTCGGCCTTTTGGCTAAGATCAAAGTGTAGTATCTGTTCTTATCAGCTTAATATCTGATATCCGTCCAACGGGCGGAAGATATTAAAGTTATTTTTGACAGTGGGCGGGAGACCGGGGCTTGCTCCTTCCCCGCCGCGGGTCGTCCCGGTATCGCAGTACATCCGGGTTTGACGGCCCACGCGCCATTTTACGCATTCGAAAAGGAATTTACACGCACCCTCGCTCGGCCGAACGCCACCCCCCCCCCCCCCCCCCTCTTGAATAAGCGCTATTCCGGTGGGAGACCCGCGTCCAAACGCCCATGTCTCGCGATTTCGAATTACGAGATCTCCGCGTCGTAGCGATATAAGTCGCCGAAATGAATTCAGCCAAACCTGGGGGCGAAATGTTCGCGGGATACTCGCTCAACATGGCAGCGGCAAAACTTGAAAAGAAGACACGCAAGCAAATTGCGCGCGAATACTACCAACCACTCAAATTTGACCGTTTCGCCATAATCGAAACGCATAATTTGGGAGGTGCCCTGTACAGTCCCGGACCTGAACGAAGAGACGAATGAATACCGGCGTGTTGGTGACGTCCGTCAAGTTCCGGGGCGCACGGCTGATACGCTAGCTAAGTGCGGGCCGTGTTCAGTCACAACCCAGCACGCAAGGTTCTTTGCCCGCTCGAAGGAGTTGGTCCGCGAGATTGGAACGCGTAAGCCGGCGCTCGCTCGAGCTCGCCCGACCCTCGCGGAATATTGGCGGTAGGGTTAGGTTAGTTAATTCCCCGTAGTAGCCGACCTCTCTCGGCCGCCTCCCGGAAGGTGGAGGTTTGCGCGGCTCGGTTACCCGGGATTTTTGCGCGGGGGGGATCCGACGGCACGGTCTCGTTGTACATTTCGTATATGCCTTCGAATTGGGGGAGATTCGCTCCGGCCGCTAGTAGTCAATGTAAACTTCGACCATTTAGCATTTTTGTCGCTAAGTTGAACGGTGGGCTTGTAAAACTGATGGTATTTAGCAAGCTCGCACGGTTTATTCAAACGGTGCCGTTTGGGGTGAGTGCGGCCAAAAAAACACAGACTGTCCCGAAGCTTTTGGGGCAGGAGGCGTTTCTTTTTGCGGCTTTAAAAGGACAAGCGGGAATATTTTTTTAATATGGCCCGCGTGCCAACGTTCATCCGTTACCCGTTCGACTGATGTTTACGATTTATCGACGCTAACGTTTTTGTATTAACACAAATTCAATTCGTTATGTTCGCTTTCAGGTTGTACGCGATAAACTTTGGTTTCGTTGCGCGTCTACAGTAAACAAATTATATTAGCAGCGCATTTGTTCTGTCCAAGAAAAACCTTTAATCTCGACGTAACTAATAACTTGACACCGACTCGTAAGAATGTTCGGGTTTAATCCTTAATGTTGACATTAATTAGCTTTTCGCGAATTTTGACCTAAAATTTCCGTTTCACTTTTAACTCGCATTTCCATTCTGCCGCTAGATGAACTAAAATTTCACATCTACTTGTAATCAACGTAAATTTCAATTTATTAAGCAATAAAAAATTTAAAAAAAAAAAAAAAAAAAAAAAAACTAATGCTTCTCGTTTTTAAGCGTGTAGTGCAGTCGCGAATAAGAATTGGGCGAAAAAGTCCGCGGAAGAGACCTACCGCTGAAATTGCTCGCTAATTCTTAGGTTTTCGCTTCGAAGGTTTTTGCCCCGGTTTCGAACCCGGGCCTCCACGATCACCGGGCTAGCGCGTTGCCAACTCGCCAACCGTTTCATCCGGTGGACAAGAGTCCTTATTATTTTCCTGTGTCCTGCCCGAGCAATTGTCCGGAAAATCCGCGACCGAACTACGAGTGCCCAAAACTTTCACTATCGTTGGCGCTACGGAAATCAAGGGCCGTGGAGAATTTCGCCGCTTACCAAAATGGCGAGGTTTTTATTCCCGGACATTCCGCCATCAATCAGGCAGCGGTTGTCGGGCGTTTGGGGAGAAATGTAGGGTTTTTTGGGTGAAGCGACTGTATCGAAGAAAGCGACACGATCAATTTGCTGACCGCGAAAGTGGTCGGGCGTACGACTTTAAAGTACCGCGACAAAAAATAATTAAAATTAAATAAAATATTTTTGGTAACTTTCGAAAACGCGGAACGGACGCCACGGGATTCGAACCCGGGGGCTGTCGCCGCGCCACCCCAACGCTCTACCGAACGAGCCGCGGCGACGTTGACGAGGGAACCACCGTTAGACGGGTTTTTCGCGTGGGGCGGCCGCACTTTCGCGCGCGGAGATTTATCGCTCGAGAGCGGCCGAGAAAGGGAAGACCGACATCGCGGCGGTTGTAGCTACGTCGGTAAAGCCCTCGACG
>CAWUCO010000181.1:27500-30000 GCA_963920705.1 Odiellus spinosus
TGATAGCGATAAATGCTTCGACGCGCCACCAAGTGGACGGTCCGGGAAGCGTGGTCGTTTCGACGAATTCGCCCGTGGTGCCGGCGGGCCGTCGTTTAGTTTTATTCCTAGAATTTGTTTTTGGGTTAATTTTTTAATAAATGAAACTCTGTCGTTCGACACTCGGGCAAGACTTGACGGTAAAGCCTTGTCGTTCAACAGAGAGGGGGTTTTTAATTTTGTCTGACTTTTTTAACCAAACAGCCTGTAGCGCGCACCACGCGCATTTCGGGAGACCAGCCTCCACAAGGACAGTGTGGGGGATCGGGTCGTGACCGGTCGTGGCGCGACGATTTTGGTTTAAAAAAAAAAAAAAAAAAAAAAAAAAAAAAAAGGGGGGGGGGGGGAAACGGGAGGTTTTGGGGGCGGCCGCGAAGTGGCGCCCTGGGCGTGGGACGTTATTGATAAATTGAAAGGAACGGCGTCCAGGGAGAAAGGGCGCCACGACGTTCGCGACGCTAACGCGAGACAAGGGCGCTGGCCGCCGACTATCGCTTCTCTGCCTTTTGTCTAGGATCATTGCGTAGTATCTGTTCTTATCAGCCGAAGGTAAAGGCCGATCCGGGTCGAACAACGGCGGCCCGATTTCGGCTCTTCTCCGTGGCTTGTTTGGGGTGCTCGAGGCTGTTATGGGTCTTTGCGCCGCCAGGAGGCGCGGATCGCGGCCACGGGCCAAGCGAAGCGCGAAAGAAGAGGTGTCGCGAGCCGCGCGGCGGAGCGAGCGCCGCGACGGGCATCGCTTCTCGGCCTTTTGGCTAAGATCAAAGTGTAGTATCTGTTCTTATCAGCTTAATATCTGATATCCGTCCAACGGGCGGAAGATATTAAAGTTATTTTTGACAGTGGGCGGGAGACCGGGGCTTGCTCCTTCCCCGCCGCGGGTCGTCCCGGTATCGCAGTACATCCGGGTTTGACGGCCCACGCGCCATTTTACGCATTCGAAAAGGAATTTACACGCACCCTCGCTCGGCCGAACGCCACCCCCCCCCCCCCCCCTCTTGAATAAGCGCTATTCCGGTGGGAGACCCGCGTCCAAACGCCCATGTCTCGCGATTTCGAATTACGAGATCTCCGCGTCGTAGCGATATAAGTCGCCGAAATGAATTCAGCCAAACCTGGGGGCGAAATGTTCGCGGGATACTCGCTCAACATGGCAGCGGCAAAACTTGAAAAGAAGACACGCAAGCAAATTGCGCGCGAATACTACCAACCACTCAAATTTGACCGTTTCGCCATAATCGAAACGCATAATTTGGGAGGTGCCCTGTACAGTCCCGGACCTGAACGAAGAGACGAATGAATACCGGCGTGTTGGTGACGTCCGTCAAGTTCCGGGGCGCACGGCTGATACGCTAGCTAAGTGCGGGCCGTGTTCAGTCACAACCCAGCACGCAAGGTTCTTTGCCCGCTCGAAGGAGTTGGTCCGCGAGATTGGAACGCGTAAGCCGGCGCTCGCTCGAGCTCGCCCGACCCTCGCGGAATATTGGCGGTAGGGTTAGGTTAGTTAATTCCCCGTAGTAGCCGACCTCTCTCGGCCGCCTCCCGGAAGGTGGAGGTTTGCGCGGCTCGGTTACCCGGGATTTTTGCGCGGGGGGGATCCGACGGCACGGTCTCGTTGTACATTTCGTATATGCCTTCGAATTGGGGGAGATTCGCTCCGGCCGCTAGTAGTCAATGTAAACTTCGACCATTTAGCATTTTTGTCGCTAAGTTGAACGGTGGGCTTGTAAAACTGATGGTATTTAGCAAGCTCGCACGGTTTATTCAAACGGTGCCGTTTGGGGTGAGTGCGGCCAAAAAAACACAGACTGTCCCGAAGCTTTTGGGGCAGGAGGCGTTTCTTTTTGCGGCTTTAAAAGGACAAGCGGGAATATTTTTTTAATATGGCCCGCGTGCCAACGTTCATCCGTTACCCGTTCGACTGATGTTTACGATTTATCGACGCTAACGTTTTTGTATTAACACAAATTCAATTCGTTATGTTCGCTTTCAGGTTGTACGCGATAAACTTTGGTTTCGTTGCGCGTCTACAGTAAACAAATTATATTAGCAGCGCATTTGTTCTGTCCAAGAAAAACCTTTAATCTCGACGTAACTAATAACTTGACACCGACTCGTAAGAATGTTCGGGTTTAATCCTTAATGTTGACATTAATTAGCTTTTCGCGAATTTTGACCTAAAATTTCCGTTTCACTTTTAACTCGCATTTCCATTCTGCCGCTAGATGAACTAAAATTTCACATCTACTTGTAATCAACGTAAATTTCAATTTATTAAGCAATAAAAAATTTAAAAAAAAAAAAAAAAAAAAAAAACTAATGCTTCTCGTTTTTAAGCGTGTAGTGCAGTCGCGAATAAGAATTGGGCGAAAAAGTCCGCGGAAGAGACCTACCGCTGAAATTGCTCGCTAATTCTTAGGTTTTCGCTTCGAAGGTTTTTGCCCCGGTTTCGAACCCGGGC
>CAWUCO010000181.1:40000-42500 GCA_963920705.1 Odiellus spinosus
CTTCCCCGCCGCGGGTCGTCCCGGTATCGCAGTACATCCGGGTTTGACGGCCCACGCGCCATTTTACGCATTCGAAAAGGAATTTACACGCACCCTCGCTCGGCCGAACGCCACCCCCCCCCCCCCCCTCTTGAATAAGCGCTATTCCGGTGGGAGACCCGCGTCCAAACGCCCATGTCTCGCGATTTCGAATTACGAGATCTCCGCGTCGTAGCGATATAAGTCGCCGAAATGAATTCAGCCAAACCTGGGGGCGAAATGTTCGCGGGATACTCGCTCAACATGGCAGCGGCAAAACTTGAAAAGAAGACACGCAAGCAAATTGCGCGCGAATACTACCAACCACTCAAATTTGACCGTTTCGCCATAATCGAAACGCATAATTTGGGAGGTGCCCTGTACAGTCCCGGACCTGAACGAAGAGACGAATGAATACCGGCGTGTTGGTGACGTCCGTCAAGTTCCGGGGCGCACGGCTGATACGCTAGCTAAGTGCGGGCCGTGTTCAGTCACAACCCAGCACGCAAGGTTCTTTGCCCGCTCGAAGGAGTTGGTCCGCGAGATTGGAACGCGTAAGCCGGCGCTCGCTCGAGCTCGCCCGACCCTCGCGGAATATTGGCGGTAGGGTTAGGTTAGTTAATTCCCCGTAGTAGCCGACCTCTCTCGGCCGCCTCCCGGAAGGTGGAGGTTTGCGCGGCTCGGTTACCCGGGATTTTTGCGCGGGGGGGATCCGACGGCACGGTCTCGTTGTACATTTCGTATATGCCTTCGAATTGGGGGAGATTCGCTCCGGCCGCTAGTAGTCAATGTAAACTTCGACCATTTAGCATTTTTGTCGCTAAGTTGAACGGTGGGCTTGTAAAACTGATGGTATTTAGCAAGCTCGCACGGTTTATTCAAACGGTGCCGTTTGGGGTGAGTGCGGCCAAAAAAACACAGACTGTCCCGAAGCTTTTGGGGCAGGAGGCGTTTCTTTTTGCGGCTTTAAAAGGACAAGCGGGAATATTTTTTTAATATGGCCCGCGTGCCAACGTTCATCCGTTACCCGTTCGACTGATGTTTACGATTTATCGACGCTAACGTTTTTGTATTAACACAAATTCAATTCGTTATGTTCGCTTTCAGGTTGTACGCGATAAACTTTGGTTTCGTTGCGCGTCTACAGTAAACAAATTATATTAGCAGCGCATTTGTTCTGTCCAAGAAAAACCTTTAATCTCGACGTAACTAATAACTTGACACCGACTCGTAAGAATGTTCGGGTTTAATCCTTAATGTTGACATTAATTAGCTTTTCGCGAATTTTGACCTAAAATTTCCGTTTCACTTTTAACTCGCATTTCCATTCTGCCGCTAGATGAACTAAAATTTCACATCTACTTGTAATCAACGTAAATTTCAATTTATTAAGCAATAAAAAATTTAAAAAAAAAAAAAAAAAAAAAAAAACTAATGCTTCTCGTTTTTAAGCGTGTAGTGCAGTCGCGAATAAGAATTGGGCGAAAAAGTCCGCGGAAGAGACCTACCGCTGAAATTGCTCGCTAATTCTTAGGTTTTCGCTTCGAAGGTTTTTGCCCCGGTTTCGAACCCGGGCCTCCACGATCACCGGGCTAGCGCGTTGCCAACTCGCCAACCGTTTCATCCGGTGGACAAGAGTCCTTATTATTTTCCTGTGTCCTGCCCGAGCAATTGTCCGGAAAATCCGCGACCGAACTACGAGTGCCCAAAACTTTCACTATCGTTGGCGCTACGGAAATCAAGGGCCGTGGAGAATTTCGCCGCTTACCAAAATGGCGAGGTTTTTATTCCCGGACATTCCGCCATCAATCAGGCAGCGGTTGTCGGGCGTTTGGGGAGAAATGTAGGGTTTTTTGGGTGAAGCGACTGTATCGAAGAAAGCGACACGATCAATTTGCTGACCGCGAAAGTGGTCGGGCGTACGACTTTAAAGTACCGCGACAAAAAATAATTAAAATTAAATAAAATATTTTTGGTAACTTTCGAAAACGCGGAACGGACGCCACGGGATTCGAACCCGGGGGCTGTCGCCGCGCCACCCCAACGCTCTACCGAACGAGCCGCGGCGACGTTGACGAGGGAACCACCGTTAGACGGGTTTTTCGCGTGGGGCGGCCGCACTTTCGCGCGCGGAGATTTATCGCTCGAGAGCGGCCGAGAAAGGGAAGACCGACATCGCGGCGGTTGTAGCTACGTCGGTAAAGCCCTCGACGCGCGTTCCAGACCCCGCGGGTTCGAATCGCGACACCATATCCACGCGCGCGCGCACACCTTCCAAAACACACACACACGCACGTTTAAAAATGGGAGTTGGCACCTAGCGACGAAAGGGAAGCACAGCCGGTTTCTTGTAAAGAGGGCGCCGCCTCCGCCTCCTCGCTCGCTGCCAACTCATAGCGCGCCACGGTTTTGCCGGCGGGGATTAAAAAAAAACCTTTTTTCGGACTTAGCGCAGCGAGCGAGAACGTGGCGCGGCACACGC
>CAWUCO010000181.1:50000-52332 GCA_963920705.1 Odiellus spinosus
AAGGCAGACACTTGAAAGAAACATCGCCGATACGAGATCGTGCGATTTGCCCAAAGTTATCCAGAGTCGCCATGGTAAGCGGGCCGAAGCCCGATTGGTCTTGGTCTAATAAAAGCGCTCGTTCCCGAAGGTCGGAGCTCTGCTGCATGTATTAGCTCTAGAATTACCACAGTTATCCAAGTAAAAAAGTACGATCTAAGAAACCATAACTGATTTAATGAGCCATTCGCGGTTTCACCTTATTTCGGCATGTACTTAGACATGCATGGCTTAGTCTTTGAGACAAGCATATGACTACTGGCAGGATCAACCAGGTAACAACATTTAACGAACGTTGCAACGTCAAGCTGGAAAAACGCGCCGCGCGGCGGCGAACTTGTCGCCGCCGTCGGGCGTTTTCTCGGAACCGGCGCGTGGAAAAAACGCGCGCGGTTCGAACTTTTGTTCTTTTTTTTGTCCGAGAGAGCCGGAACAAGCTTCTCGAAGACTGTTTCTCGGTTCGTTCTAGCCCAGGCGGTGTTATTGCAACCGCCTTCTTCGAGCCGAAACCTGAGGAGAATATTCGAGTAAAGACGCCGGAAGCGAGACGAAACTCTCATTGTTTTTTGTCGGTACCAATTCGCCCTCCGACGACGCACCTCGGTTACGAGGACGATCTGGGGCTAGCTGATAGCGATAAATGCTTCGACGCGCCACCAAGTGGACGGTCCGGGAAGCGTGGTCGTTTCGACGAATTCGCCCGTGGTGCCGGCGGGCCGTCGTTTAGTTTTATTCCTAGAATTTGTTTTTGGGTTAATTTTTTAATAAATGAAACTCTGTCGTTCGACACTCGGGCAAGACTTGACGGTAAAGCCTTGTCGTTCAACAGAGAGGGGGTTTTTAATTTTGTCTGACTTTTTTAACCAAACAGCCTGTAGCGCGCACCACGCGCATTTCGGGAGACCAGCCTCCACAAGGACAGTGTGGGGGATCGGGTCGTGACCGGTCGTGGCGCGACGATTTTGGTTTAAAAAAAAAAAAAAAAAAAAAAAAAAAAAGAGGGGGGGGGGGGGGGAAACGGGAGGTTTTGGGGGCGGCCGCGAAGTGGCGCCCTGGGCGTGGGACGTTATTGATAAATTGAAAGGAACGGCGTCCAGGGAGAAAGGGCGCCACGAGGTTCGCGACGCTAACGCGAGACAAGGGCGCTGGCCGCCGACTATCGCTTCTCTGCCTTTTGTCTAGGATCATTGCGTAGTATCTGTTCTTATCAGCCGAAGGTAAAGGCCGATCCGGGTCGAACAACGGCGGCCCGATTTCGGCTCTTCTCCGTGGCTTGTTTGGGGTGCTCGAGGCTGTTATGGGTCTTTGCGCCGCCAGGAGGCGCGGATCGCGGCCACGGGCCAAGCGCGAGAAAGCAAGCGCGAAAGAAGAGGTGTCGCGAGCCGCGCGGCGGAGCGAGCGCCGCGACGGGCATCGCTTCTCGGCCTTTTGGCTAAGATCAAAGTGTAGTATCTGTTCTTATCAGCTTAATATCTGATATCCGTCCAACGGGCGGAAGATATTAAAGTTATTTTTGACAGTGGGCGGGAGACCGGGGCTTGCTCCTTCCCCGCCGCGGGTCGTCCCGGTATCGCAGTACATCCGGGTTTGACGGCCCACGCGCCATTTTACGCATTCGAAAAGGAATTTACACGCACCCTCGCTCGGCCGAACGCCACCCCCCCCCCCCCCCCTCTTGAATAAGCGCTATTCCGGTGGGAGACCCGCGTCCAAACGCCCATGTCTCGCGATTTCGAATTACGAGATCTCCGCGTCGTAGCGATATAAGTCGCCGAAATGAATTCAGCCAAACCTGGGGGCGAAATGTTCGCGGGATACTCGCTCAACATGGCAGCGGCAAAACTTGAAAAGAAGACACGCAAGCAAATTGCGCGCGAATACTACCAACCACTCAAATTTGACCGTTTCGCCATAATCGAAACGCATAATTTGGGAGGTGCCCTGTACAGTCCCGGACCTGAACGAAGAGACGAATGAATACCGGCGTGTTGGTGACGTCCGTCAAGTTCCGGGGCGCACGGCTGATACGCTAGCTAAGTGCGGGCCGTGTTCAGTCACAACCCAGCACGCAAGGTTCTTTGCCCGCTCGAAGGAGTTGGTCCGCGAGATTGGAACGCGTAAGCCGGCGCTCGCTCGAGCTCGCCCGACCCTCGCGGAATATTGGCGGTAGGGTTAGGTTAGTTAATTCCCCGTAGTAGCCGACCTCTCTCGGCCGCCTCCCGGAAGGTGGAGGTTTGCGCGGCTCGGTTACCCGGGATTTTTGCGCGGGGGGGATCCGACGGCACGGTCTCGT
>CAWUCO010000182.1:0-2500 GCA_963920705.1 Odiellus spinosus
CATTGCGTAGTATCTGTTCTTATCAGCCGAAGGTAAAGGCCGATCCGGGTCGAACAACGGCGGCCCGATTTCGGCTCTTCTCCGTGGCTTGTTTGGGGTGCTCGAGGCTGTTATGGGTCTTTGCGCCGCCAGGAGGCGCGGATCGCGGCCACGGGCCAAGCGCGAGAAAGCAAGCGCGAAAGAAGAGGTGTCGCGAGCCGCGCGGCGGACCGAGCGCCGCGACGGGCATCGCTTCTCGGCCTTTTGGCTAAGATCAAAGTGTAGTATCTGTTCTTATCAGCTTAATATCTGATATCCGTCCAACGGGCGGAAGATATTAAAGTTATTTTTGACAGTGGGCGGGAGACCGGGGCTTGCTCCTTCCCCGCCGCGGGTCGTCCCGGTATCGCAGTACATCCGGGTTTGACGGCCCACGCGCCATTTTACGCATTCGAAAAGGAATTTACACGCACCCTCGCTCGGCCGAACGCCACCCCCCCCCCCCCCCTCTTGAATAAGCGCTATTCCGGTGGGAGACCCGCGTCCAAACGCCCATGTCTCGCGATTTCGAATTACGAGATCTCCGCGTCGTAGCGATATAAGTCGCCGAAATGAATTCAGCCAAACCTGGGGGCGAAATGTTCGCGGGATACTCGCTCAACATGGCAGCGGCAAAACTTGAAAAGAAGACACGCAAGCAAATTGCGCGCGAATACTACCAACCACTCAAATTTGACCGTTTCGCCATAATCGAAACGCATAATTTGGGAGGTGCCCTGTACAGTCCCGGACCTGAACGAAGAGACGAATGAATACCGGCGTGTTGGTGACGTCCGTCAAGTTCCGGGGCGCACGGCTGATACGCTAGCTAAGTGCGGGCCGTGTTCAGTCACAACCCAGCACGCAAGGTTCTTTGCCCGCTCGAAGGAGTTGGTCCGCGAGATTGGAACGCGTAAGCCGGCGCTCGCTCGAGCTCGCCCGACCCTCGCGGAATATTGGCGGTAGGGTTAGGTTAGTTAATTCCCCGTAGTAGCCGACCTCTCTCGGCCGCCTCCCGGAAGGTGGAGGTTTGCGCGGCTCGGTTACCCGGGATTTTTGCGCGGGGGGGATCCGACGGCACGGTCTCGTTGTACATTTCGTATATGCCTTCGAATTGGGGGAGATTCGCTCCGGCCGCTAGTAGTCAATGTAAACTTCGACCATTTAGCATTTTTGTCGCTAAGTTGAACGGTGGGCTTGTAAAACTGATGGTATTTAGCAAGCTCGCACGGTTTATTCAAACGGTGCCGTTTGGGGTGAGTGCGGCCAAAAAAACACAGACTGTCCCGAAGCTTTTGGGGCAGGAGGCGTTTCTTTTTGCGGCTTTAAAAGGACAAGCGGGAATATTTTTTTAATATGGCCCGCGTGCCAACGTTCATCCGTTACCCGTTCGACTGATGTTTACGATTTATCGACGCTAACGTTTTTGTATTAACACAAATTCAATTCGTTATGTTCGCTTTCAGGTTGTACGCGATAAACTTTGGTTTCGTTGCGCGTCTACAGTAAACAAATTATATTAGCAGCGCATTTGTTCTGTCCAAGAAAAACCTTTAATCTCGACGTAACTAATAACTTGACACCGACTCGTAAGAATGTTCGGGTTTAATCCTTAATGTTGACATTAATTAGCTTTTCGCGAATTTTGACCTAAAATTTCCGTTTCACTTTTAACTCGCATTTCCATTCTGCCGCTAGATGAACTAAAATTTCACATCTACTTGTAATCAACGTAAATTTCAATTTATTAAGCAATAAAAAATTTAAAAAAAAAAAAAAAAAAAAAAAAACTAATGCTTCTCGTTTTTAAGCGTGTAGTGCAGTCGCGAATAAGAATTGGGCGAAAAAGTCCGCGGAAGAGACCTACCGCTGAAATTGCTCGCTAATTCTTAGGTTTTCGCTTCGAAGGTTTTTGCCCCGGTTTCGAACCCGGGCCTCCACGATCACCGGGCTAGCGCGTTGCCAACTCGCCAACCGTTTCATCCGGTGGACAAGAGTCCTTATTATTTTCCTGTGTCCTGCCCGAGCAATTGTCCGGAAAATCCGCGACCGAACTACGAGTGCCCAAAACTTTCACTATCGTTGGCGCTACGGAAATCAAGGGCCGTGGAGAATTTCGCCGCTTACCAAAATGGCGAGGTTTTTATTCCCGGACATTCCGCCATCAATCAGGCAGCGGTTGTCGGGCGTTTGGGGAGAAATGTAGGGTTTTTTGGGTGAAGCGACTGTATCGAAGAAAGCGACACGATCAATTTGCTGACCGCGAAAGTGGTCGGGCGTACGACTTTAAAGTACCGCGACAAAAAATAATTAAAATTAAATAAAATATTTTTGGTAACTTTCGAAAACGCGGAACGGACGCCACGGGATTCGAACCCGGGGGCTGTCGCCGCGCCACCCCAACGCTCTACCGAACGAGCCGCGGCGACGTTGACGAGGGAACCACCGTTAGACGGGTTTTTCGCGTGGGGCGGCCGCACTT
>CAWUCO010000182.1:7500-15000 GCA_963920705.1 Odiellus spinosus
GCACCGTTAGAGACGAACGACGCACGCGGTCACGTCCGACTGAATCCCTCCGACGATCACCTTCGAGGGCCCACCCGTTTACCTCTAAACGGTTTCACGCACTCTTGAACTCTCTCTTCAAAGTTCTTTTCAACTTTCCCTCACGGTACTTGTTCGCTATCGGTTTCGTGGTCGTATTTAGCCTTAGATGGAGTTTACCACCCACTTAGGGCCTCTCAAGCAACCCGACTCCAAGGAGTTTTGCTTCCGCCGGAGACCATAAGCGACTATGGGCCTTGCACCCTCTATGGGCGAGAGCCCCAGTCAGGGGGACTTGCGCTTAGGTCAACCTTCGGTCGCGCTACTCCTAAACACCAAACCGCACTCCGCCCCATTGGGACGGGCGCTTGGGTGCTGGGCTTCTCCCTGTTCGCTCGCCGCTACTAAGGGAATCTCTGTTGATTTCTTTTCCTCCGCTTATTTATATGCTTAAATTCAGCGGGTTATCTCGTCTGATCTGAGGTCGACAAGTCAATGTCTGTTTACGTTGCGCGAGGCGCAACTACGGTCCGAAAAACAAAAGTGGCCCGGACCATCGTGAGACTACCGAAATAACCAGGGAGGTCATCGGAGCTCCGATCCCCGATTTAAACCATTAAAACGGGAGAATTGGGAGTCGGAACGAACGGCGCCCGCAATGAAGCGCGCGCCGTCGCACGAAACGCATTTTGAGTCGAAATACCATTTTACGGTTATTAGCGACTAGGCCAGAAGTCGACGCGAAACGTCGCTTCAGAGATCAGTAATCCGACCCTCAGACAGGCGAAACCTCGGGAAAGACCCGAGGTCGCAATGCGCGTTCGAAAGATAAGTGCTCAATGTGTCCTGCAATTCACACCAAGTCTCGCAGCTGGCTGCGTTCTTCATCGACCCACGAACCGAGTGATCCACCGCTTAGAGTCGTACAAAAGTTTGTTTTTTTGTTAAAATGAACCGACAAATAAAGCGGGCTTTCTTTTTTTGGGAGAAAGGCGGACGCTTGGTGACGCCCTATGATAGAGATTATACGGAAATGGGTCGAGGAGGGCGGAACAAAGGAATTCCGTCCCCCGCTCGACCCGAGCGGAATCGATCGCGCGGTCGCGGGGCTCGCGACTCGAGCTCTCTACCTTCCGTACGCTCGGACGCGAACGATTCCACCACTCGGGCACCTTAAGTCGCGCTTAAGCCGCGAGATTTTTTTTCTTTTGGAAGGAATAGGAGCGAAAACGTCGGCGGTTTTCGCCCCGGTATTCTCCGAGAGTTGTGTTTTTGAAAAGTTTTTTCGCCCGCAAAATGGCGCCGGTTGAAACCTTTTCGGAACCGCAAAATTCGATAATGATCCTTCCGCAGGTTCACCTACGGAAACCTTGTTACGACTTTTACTTCCTCTAAATGATCAAGTTTGGTCATCTTTCCGGTACGTCGGTGCGACCCGAAAGCCGCTCCGAGCACCAGTCCGAAGACCTCACTAAATCATTCAATCGGTAGTAGCGACGGGCGGTGTGTACAAAGGGCAGGGACGTAATCAACACGAGCTTATGACTCGCGCTTACTGGGAATTCCTCGTTCAAGGGGGACAATTACAAGCCCCTATCCCTATCACGAAGGAGGTTCATCGGGTTACCCAGTCCTGCCGGACAGGGGTAAACACACGCTGATTCCTTCAGTGTAGCGCGCGTGCGGCCCCGGACATCTAAGGGCATCACAGACCTGTTATTGCTCTGTCTCGTGCGGCTAAACGCCGCTTGTCCCTCTAAGAAGGAAGACCGACACAAGTGATCGGTCGCCTATTTAGTAGGCTAGAGTCTCGTTCGTTATCGGAATTAACCAGACAAATCGCTCCACCAACTAAGAACGGCCATGCACCACCACCCACCGAATCAAGAAAGAGCTCTTAATCTGTCAATCCTTCCGGTGTCCGGGCCGGGTAAGTTTCCCGTGTTGAGTCAAATTAAGCCGCAGGCTCCACTCTGGTGGTGCCCTTCCGTCAATTCCTTTAAGTTTCAGCTTTGCAACCATACTTCCCCCGGAACCCACAAACTTTGGTTTCCCGGAAGCTGCCCGCCGAGTCAATTGAGTAACTCAGGCGGATCGCTGGTTGGCATCGTTTATGGTTAGAACTAGGGCGGTATCTGATCGCCTTCGAACCTCTAACTTTCGTTCTTGATTAATGAAAACATTCTTGGCAAATGCTTTCGCTGTAGTTCGTCTTGCGACGGTCCAAGAATTTCACCTCTAGCGTCGCAATACGAATGCCCCCGTCTGTCCCTTTTAATCATTACCTCGTGTTCCGAAAACAACACAATAGAACTCGAAGTCCTCTTTCATTATTCCATGCACCATTATTCAGGCGGGACGCCTGCTTTGAGCACTCCAATTTTTTCAAAGTAAACGTGCCGGGCACCTACGACACTCAGTCAAGAGCACCGAAGGAAAACCGGCAGGATGTTCAGGCCAGGCAGTAACCACCGGAGCGGACCGCCTGTCTGGAACTGAGATTCAACTACGAGCTTTTTAACCGCAACAACTTTAATATACGCTAATTGGAGCTGGAATTACCGCGGCTGCTGGCACCAGACTTGCCCTCCAATGGATCCTCGTTAAAGGATTTAGAGTGTACTCATTCCAATTACGGGGCCTCAAAAGAGTCCCGTATTGTTATTTTTCGTCACTACCTCCCCGTGCCGGGAGTGGGTAATTTGCGCGCCTGCTGCCTTCCTTGGATGTGGTAGCCGTTTCTCAGGCTCCCTCTCCGGAATCGAACCCTGATTCCCCGTTACCCGTTACGACCATGGTAGGCGCGTAGCCCTACCATCGAAAGTTGATAAGGCAGACACTTGAAAGAAACATCGCCGATACGAGATCGTGCGATTTGCCCAAAAGTTATCAGAGTCGCCATGGTAAGCGGGCCGAAGCCCGATTGGTCTTGGTCTAATAAAAGCGCTCGTTCCCGAAGGTCGGAGCTCTGCTGCATGTATTAGCTCTAGAATTACCACAGTTATCCAAGTAAAAAAGTACGATCTAAGAAACCATAACTGATTTAATGAGCCATTCGCGGTTTCCACCTTATTTCGGCATGTACTTAGACATGCATGGCTTAGTCTTTGAGACAAGCATATGACTACTGGCAGGATCAACCAGGTAACAACATTTAACGAACGTTGCAACGTCAAGCTGGAAAAACGCGCCGCGCGGCGGCGAACTTGTCGCCGCCGTCGGGCGTTTTCTCGGAACCGGCGCGTGGAAAAAACGCGCGCGGTTCGAACTTTTGTTCTTTTTTTTGTCCGAGAGAGCCGGAACAAGCTTCTCGAAGACTGTTTCTCGGTTCGTTCTAGCCCAGGCGGTGTTATTGCAACCGCCTTCTTCGAGCCGAAACCTGAGGAGAATATTCGAGTAAAGACGCCGGAAGCGAGGACGAAACTCTCATTGTTTTTTGTCGGTACCAATTCGCCCTCCGACGACGCACCTCGGTTACGAGGACGATCTGGGCTAGCTGATAGCGATAAATGCTTCGACGCGCCACCAAGTGGACGGTCCGGGAAGCGTGGTCGTTTCGACGAATTCGCCCGTGGTGCCGGCGGGCCGTCGTTTAGTTTTATTCCTAGAATTTGTTTTTGGGTTAATTTTTTAATAAATGAAACTCTGTCGTTCGACACTCGGGCAAGACTTGACGGTAAAGCCTTGTCGTTCAACAGAGAGGGGGTTTTTAATTTTGTCTGACTTTTTTAACCAAACAGCCTGTAGCGCGCACCACGCGCATTTCGGAGACCAGCCTCCACAAGGACAGTGTGGGGATCGGGTCGTGACCGGTCGTGGCGCGACGATTTTGGTTTAAAAAAAAAAAAAAAAAAAAAAAAAAAAAAAAGGGGGGGGGGGGGGAAACGGGAGGTTTTGGGGGCGGCCGCGAAGTGGCGCCCTGGGCGTGGGACGTTATTGATAAATTGAAAGGAACGGCGTCCAGGGAGAAAGGGCGCCACGACGTTCGCGACGCTAACGCGAGACAAGGGCGCTGGCCGCCGACTATCGCTTCTCTGCCTTTTGTCTAGGATCATTGCGTAGTATCTGTTCTTATCAGCCGAAGGTAAAGGCCGATCCGGGTCGAACAACGGCGGCCCGATTTCGGCTCTTCTCCGTGGCTTGTTTGGGGTGCTCGAGGCTGTTATGGGTCTTTGCGCCGCCAGGAGGCGCGGATCGCGGCCACGGGCCAAGCGCGAGAAAGCAAGCGCGAAAGAAGAGGTGTCGCGAGCCGCGCGGCGGACCGAGCGCCGCGACGGGCATCGCTTCTCGGCCTTTTGGCTAAGATCAAAGTGTAGTATCTGTTCTTATCAGCTTAATATCTGATATCCGTCCAACGGGCGGAAGATATTAAAGTTATTTTTGACAGTGGGCGGGAGACCGGGCTTGCTCCTTCCCCGCCGCGGGTCGTCCCGGTATCGCAGTACATCCGGGTTTGACGGCCCACGCGCCATTTTACGCATTCGAAAAGGAATTTACACGCACCCTCGCTCGGCCGAACGCCACCCCCCCCCCCCCCTCTTGAATAAGCGCTATTCCGGTGGGAGACCCGCGTCCAAACGCCCATGTCTCGCGATTTCGAATTACGAGATCTCCGCGTCGTAGCGATATAAGTCGCCGAAATGAATTCAGCCAAACCTGGGGGGCGAAATGTTCGCGGGATACTCGCTCAACATGGCAGCGGCAAAACTTGAAAAGAAGACACGCAAGCAAATTGCGCGCGAATACTACCAACCACTCAAATTTGACCGTTTCGCCATAATCGAAACGCATAATTTGGGAGGTGCCCTGTACAGTCCCGGACCTGAACGAAGAGACGAATGAATACCGGCGTGTTGGTGACGTCCGTCAAGTTCCGGGGCGCACGGCTGATACGCTAGCTAAGTGCGGGCCGTGTTCAGTCACAACCCAGCACGCAAGGTTCTTTGCCCGCTCGAAGGAGTTGGTCCGCGAGATTGGAACGCGTAAGCCGGCGCTCGCTCGAGCTCGCCCGACCCTCGCGGAATATTGGCGGTAGGGTTAGGTTAGTTAATTCCCCGTAGTAGCCGACCTCTCTCGGCCGCCTCCCGGAAGGTGGAGGTTTGCGCGGCTCGGTTACCCCGGGATTTTTTGCGCGGGGGGGATCCGACGGCACGGTCTCGTTGTACATTTCGTATATGCCTTCGAATTGGGGGAGATTCGCTCCGGCCGCTAGTAGTCAATGTAAACTTCGACCATTTAGCATTTTTGTCGCTAAGTTGAACGGTGGGCTTGTAAAACTGATGGTATTTAGCAAGCTCGCACGGTTTATTCAAACGGTGCCGTTTGGGGTGAGTGCGGCCAAAAAAACACAGGACTGTCCCGAAGCTTTTGGGCAGGAGGCGTTTCTTTTTGCGGCTTTAAAAGGACAAGCGGGAATATTTTTTAATATGGCCCGCGTGCCAACGTTCATCCGTTACCCGTTCGACTGATGTTTACGATTTATCGACGCTAACGTTTTTGTATTAACACAAATTCAATTCGTTATGTTCGCTTTCAGGTTGTACGCGATAAAACTTTGGTTTCGTTGCGCGTCTACAGTAAACAAATTATATTAGCAGCGCATTTGTTCTGTCCAAGAAAAACCTTTAATCTCGACGTAACTAATAACTTGACACCGACTCGTAAGAATGTTCGGGTTTAATCCTTAATGTTGACATTAATTAGCTTTTCGCGAATTTTGACCTAAAATTTCCGTTTCACTTTTAACTCGCATTTCCATTCTGCCGCTAGATGAACTAAAATTTCACAATCTACTTGTAATCAACGTAATTTCAATTTATTAAGCAATAAAAAATTTAAAAAAAAAAAAAAAAAAAAAAAACTAATGCTTCTCGTTTTTAAGCGTGTAGTGCAGTCGCGAATAAGAATTGGGCGAAAAAGTCCGCGGAAGAGACCTACCGATGAAATTGCTCGCTAATTCTTAGGTTTTCGCTTCGAAGGTTTTTGCCCCGGTTTCGAACCCGGGCCTCCACGATCACCGGGCTAGCGCGTTGCCAACCTCGCCAACCGTTTCAATCCGGTGGACAAGAGTCCCTTATTATTTTCCTGTGTCCTGCCCGAGCAATTGTCCGGAAAATCCGCGACCGAACTACGAGTGCCCAAAACTTTCACTATCGTTGGCGCTACGGAAATCAAGGGCCGTGGAGAATTTCGCCGCTTACCAAAATGGCGAGGTTTTTATTCCCGGACATTCGCCATCAATCAGGCAGCGGTTGTCGGGCGTTTGGGGAGAAATGTAGGGTTTTTTGGGTGAAGCGACTGTATCGAAGAAAGCGACACGATCAATTTGCTGACCGCGAAAGTGGTCGGGCGTACGACTTTAAAGTACCGCGACAAAAAATAATTAAAATTAAATAAAATATTTTTGGTAACTTTCGAAAACGCGAACGGACGCCACGGGATTCGAACCCGGGGGCTGTCGCCGCGCCACCCCAACGCTCTACCGAACGAGCCGCGGCGACGTTGACGAGGGAACCACCGTTAGACGGGTTTTTCGCGTGGGGCGGCCGCACTTTCGCGCGCGGAGATTTATCGCTCGAGAGCGGCCGAGAAAGGGAAGACCGACATCGCGGCGGTTGTAGCTACGTCGGTAAAGCCCTCGACGCGCGTTCCAGACCCCGCGGGTTCGAATCGCGACACCATATCCACGCGCGCGCGCCACACCTTCCAAAACACACACACACGCACGTTTAAAAATGGGAGTTGGCACCTAGCGACGAAAGGGAAGCACAAGCCGGTTTCTTGTAAAGAGGGCGCCGCCTCCGCCTCCTCGCTCGCTGCCAACTCATAGCGCGCCACGGTTTTGCCGGCGGGGATTAAAAAAAAACCTTTTTTCGGACTTAGCGCAGCGAGCGAGAACGTGGCGCGGCACACGCACAAACCGATCACAAAAAAAAAAAAAAAAAAAAAAAAAAAAAAAAAAAAAAAACCGGCGGAAAAAAAGGCATGTAGCCATAAGCGCAGTCGCCAAAAGAGCACTTTGCGTTTGCGCGCTCCCGTTAGAGCGGTTTCTCAAAAGAAGCGCAGTTTCGCCAAGAGAGCAGTTTCCCCAAAAAGCGCGGTTGCCGAAAGAGCAGTTCTCGTTCGCGCATTTCCAGAAAGGGTTTTTTCTTATAAAATTATTTTCTTATAATTGCGCGCTCAGTTTTTAGACGTCTAACGCTGAAAATTTACAAAATATTTTAAGGTGAAATAGCATAGGTAAGGTTAGGTTAGATGACGGTGGTGTAGGCATATAATTTCGGGCTCAGTTTTTGGACGTCTAATGGCAAAAATTTACAAAAATATTTGAGGTACGGTTAAATAGCATAGGTAAGGTTAGGTTAGATTACGGCAGTGTAGGTCAGGCTATTAAATGTGTCATTCGTATAAAGTATTTTTTTTATAATCGCGGGCTCACTTTTTGGACGTCTACCGCCGAAAATTTTCCCAAAAATATTTTAG
>CAWUCO010000182.1:22500-25000 GCA_963920705.1 Odiellus spinosus
CGCCGGAAGCGAGACGAAACTCTCATTGTTTTTTGTCGGTACCAATTCGCCCTCCGACGACGCACCTCGGTTACGAGGACGATCTGGGGCTAGCTGATAGCGATAAATGCTTCGACGCGCCACCAAGTGGACGGTCCGGGAAGCGTGGTCGTTTCGACGAATTCGCCCGTGGTGCCGGCGGGCCGTCGTTTAGTTTTATTCCTAGAATTTGTTTTTGGGTTAATTTTTTAATAAATGAAACTCTGTCGTTCGACACTCGGGCAAGACTTGACGGTAAAGCCTTGTCGTTCAACAGAGAGGGGGTTTTTAATTTTGTCTGACTTTTTTAACCAAACAGCCTGTAGCGCGCACCACGCGCATTTCGGGAGACCAGCCTCCACAAGGACAGTGTGGGGGATCGGGTCGTGACCGGTCGTGGCGCGACGATTTTGGTTTAAAAAAAAAAAAAAAAAAAAAAAAGGGGGGGGGGGGGGAAACGGGAGGTTTTGGGGGCGGCCGCGAAGTGGCGCCCTGGGCGTGGGACGTTATTGATAAATTGAAAGGAACGGCGTCCAGGGAGAAAGGGCGCCACGACGTTCGCGACGCTAACGCGAGACAAGGGCGCTGGCCGCCGACTATCGCTTCTCTGCCTTTTGTCTAGGATCATTGCGTAGTATCTGTTCTTATCAGCCGAAGGTAAAGGCCGATCCGGGTCGAACAACGGCGGCCCGATTTCGGCTCTTCTCCGTGGCTTGTTTGGGGTGCTCGAGGCTGTTATGGGTCTTTGCGCCGCCAGGAGGCGCGGATCGCGGCCACGGGCCAAGCGCGAGAAAGCAAGCGCGAAAGAAGAGGTGTCGCGAGCCGCGCGGCGGACCGAGCGCCGCGACGGGCATCGCTTCTCGGCCTTTTGGCTAAGATCAAAGTGTAGTATCTGTTCTTATCAGCTTAATATCTGATATCCGTCCAACGGGCGGAAGATATTAAAGTTATTTTTGACAGTGGGCGGGAGACCGGGGCTTGCTCCTTCCCCGCCGCGGGTCGTCCCGGTATCGCAGTACATCCGGGTTTGACGGCCCACGCGCCATTTTACGCATTCGAAAAGGAATTTACACGCACCCTCGCTCGGCCGAACGCCACCCCCCCCCCCCCCTCTTGAATAAGCGCTATTCCGGTGGGAGACCCGCGTCCAAACGCCCATGTCTCGCGATTTCGAATTACGAGATCTCCGCGTCGTAGCGATATAAGTCGCCGAAATGAATTCAGCCAAACCTGGGGGCGAAATGTTCGCGGGATACTCGCTCAACATGGCAGCGGTAAAACTTGAAAAGAAGACACGCAAGCAAATTGCGCGCGAATACTACCAACCACTCAAATTTGACCGTTTCGCCATAATCGAAACGCATAATTTGGGAGGTGCCCTGTACAGTCCCGGACCTGAACGAAGAGACGAATGAATACCGGCGTGTTGGTGACGTCCGTCAAGTTCCGGGGCGCACGGCTGATACGCTAGCTAAGTGCGGGCCGTGTTCAGTCACAACCCAGCACGCAAGGTTCTTTGCCCGCTCGAAGGAGTTGGTCCGCGAGATTGGAACGCGTAAGCCGGCGCTCGCTCGAGCTCGCCCGACCCTCGCGGAATATTGGCGGTAGGGTTAGGTTAGTTAATTCCCCGTAGTAGCCGACCTCTCTCGGCCGCCTCCCGGAAGGTGGAGGTTTGCGCGGCTCGGTTACCCGGGATTTTTGCGCGGGGGGGATCCGACGGCACGGTCTCGTTGTACATTTCGTATATGCCTTCGAATTGGGGGAGATTCGCTCCGGCCGCTAGTAGTCAATGTAAACTTCGACCATTTAGCATTTTTGTCGCTAAGTTGAACGGTGGGCTTGTAAAACTGATGGTATTTAGCAAGCTCGCACGGTTTATTCAAACGGTGCCGTTTGGGGTGAGTGCGGCCAAAAAAACACAGACTGTCCCGAAGCTTTTGGGGCAGGAGGCGTTTCTTTTTGCGGCTTTAAAAGGACAAGCGGGAATATTTTTTTAATATGGCCCGCGTGCCAACGTTCATCCGTTACCCGTTCGACTGATGTTTACGATTTATCGACGCTAACGTTTTTGTATTAACACAAATTCAATTCGTTATGTTCGCTTTCAGGTTGTACGCGATAAACTTTGGTTTCGTTGCGCGTCTACAGTAAACAAATTATATTAGCAGCGCATTTGTTCTGTCCAAGAAAAACCTTTAATCTCGACGTAACTAATAACTTGACACCGACTCGTAAGAATGTTCGGGTTTAATCCTTAATGTTGACATTAATTAGCTTTTCGCGAATTTTGACCTAAAATTTCCGTTTCACTTTTAACTCGCATTTCCATTCTGCCGCTAGATGAACTAAAATTTCACATCTACTTGTAATCAACGTAAATTTCAATTTATTAAGCAATAAAAAATTTAAAAAAAAAAAAAAAAAAAAAAAAACTAATGCTTCTCGTTTTTAAGCGTGTAGTGCAGTCGCGAATAAGAATTGG
>CAWUCO010000182.1:35000-37500 GCA_963920705.1 Odiellus spinosus
ATATCCGTCCAACGGGCGGAAGATATTAAAGTTATTTTTGACAGTGGGCGGGAGACCGGGGCTTGCTCCTTCCCCGCCGCGGGTCGTCCCGGTATCGCAGTACATCCGGGTTTGACGGCCCACGCGCCATTTTACGCATTCGAAAAGGAATTTACACGCACCCTCGCTCGGCCGAACGCCACCCCCCCCCCCCCCCCCCTCTTGAATAAGCGCTATTCCGGTGGGAGACCCGCGTCCAAACGCCCATGTCTCGCGATTTCGAATTACGAGATCTCCGCGTCGTAGCGATATAAGTCGCCGAAATGAATTCAGCCAAACCTGGGGGCGAAATGTTCGCGGGATACTCGCTCAACATGGCAGCGGCAAAACTTGAAAAGAAGACACGCAAGCAAATTGCGCGCGAATACTACCAACCACTCAAATTTGACCGTTTCGCCATAATCGAAACGCATAATTTGGGAGGTGCCCTGTACAGTCCCGGACCTGAACGAAGAGACGAATGAATACCGGCGTGTTGGTGACGTCCGTCAAGTTCCGGGGCGCACGGCTGATACGCTAGCTAAGTGCGGGCCGTGTTCAGTCACAACCCAGCACGCAAGGTTCTTTGCCCGCTCGAAGGAGTAGGTCCGCGAGATTGGAACGCGTAAGCCGGCGCTCGCTCGAGCTCGCCCGACCCTCGCGGAATATTGGCGGTAGGGTTAGGTTAGTTAATTCCCCGTAGTAGCCGACCTCTCTCGGCCGCCTCCCGGAAGGTGGAGGTTTGCGCGGCTCGGTTACCCGGGATTTTTGCGCGGGGGGGATCCGACGGCACGGTCTCGTTGTACATTTCGTATATGCCTTCGAATTGGGGGAGATTCGCTCCGGCCGCTAGTAGTCAATGTAAACTTCGACCATTTAGCATTTTTGTCGCTAAGTTGAACGGTGGGCTTGTAAAACTGATGGTATTTAGCAAGCTCGCACGGTTTATTCAAACGGTGCCGTTTGGGGTGAGTGCGGCCAAAAAAACACAGACTGTCCCGAAGCTTTTGGGGCAGGAGGCGTTTCTTTTTGCGGCTTTAAAAGGACAAGCGGGAATATTTTTTTAATATGGCCCGCGTGCCAACGTTCATCCGTTACCCGTTCGACTGATGTTTACGATTTATCGACGCTAACGTTTTTGTATTAACACAAATTCAATTCGTTATGTTCGCTTTCAGGTTGTACGCGATAAACTTTGGTTTCGTTGCGCGTCTACAGTAAACAAATTATATTAGCAGCGCATTTGTTCTGTCCAAGAAAAACCTTTAATCTCGACGTAACTAATAACTTGACACCGACTCGTAAGAATGTTCGGGTTTAATCCTTAATGTTGACATTAATTAGCTTTTCGCGAATTTTGACCTAAAATTTCCGTTTCACTTTTAACTCGCATTTCCATTCTGCCGCTAGATGAACTAAAATTTCACATCTACTTGTAATCAACGTAAATTTCAATTTATTAAGCAATAAAAAATTTAAAAAAAAAAAAAAAAAAAAAAAAAACTAATGCTTCTCGTTTTTAAGCGTGTAGTGCAGTCGCGAATAAGAATTGGGCGAAAAAGTCCGCGGAAGAGACCTACCGCTGAAATTGCTCGCTAATTCTTAGGTTTTCGCTTCGAAGGTTTTTGCCCCGGTTTCGAACCCGGGCCTCCACGATCACCGGGCTAGCGCGTTGCCAACTCGCCAACCGTTTCATCCGGTGGACAAGAGTCCTTATTATTTTCCTGTGTCCTGCCCGAGCAATTGTCCGGAAAATCCGCGACCGAACTACGAGTGCCCAAAACTTTCACTATCGTTGGCGCTACGGAAATCAAGGGCCGTGGAGAATTTCGCCGCTTACCAAAATGGCGAGGTTTTTATTCCCGGACATTCCGCCATCAATCAGGCAGCGGTTGTCGGGCGTTTGGGGAGAAATGTAGGGTTTTTTGGGTGAAGCGACTGTATCGAAGAAAGCGACACGATCAATTTGCTGACCGCGAAAGTGGTCGGGCGTACGACTTTAAAGTACCGCGACAAAAAATAATTAAAATTAAATAAAATATTTTTGGTAACTTTCGAAAACGCGGAACGGACGCCACGGGATTCGAACCCGGGGGCTGTCGCCGCGCCACCCCAACGCTCTACCGAACGAGCCGCGGCGACGTTGACGAGGGAACCACCGTTAGACGGGTTTTTCGCGTGGGGCGGCCGCACTTTCGCGCGCGGAGATTTATCGCTCGAGAGCGGCCGAGAAAGGGAAGACCGACATCGCGGCGGTTGTAGCTACGTCGGTAAAGCCCTCGACGCGCGTTCCAGACCCCGCGGGTTCGAATCGCGACACCATATCCACGCGCGCGCGCACACCTTCCAAAACACACACACACGCACGTTTAAAAATGGGAGTTGGCACCTAGCGACGAAAGGGAAGCACAGCCGGTTTCTTGTAAAGAGGGCGCCGCCTCCGCCTCCTCGCTCGCTGCCAACTCATAGCGCGCCACGGTTT
>CAWUCO010000182.1:45000-47500 GCA_963920705.1 Odiellus spinosus
AACCCTGATTCCCCGTTACCCGTTACGACCATGGTAGGCGCGTAGCCTACCATCGAAAGTTGATAAGGCAGACACTTGAAAGAAACATCGCCGATACGAGATCGTGCGATTTGCCCAAAGTTATCCAGAGTCGCCATGGTAAGCGGGCCGAAGCCCGATTGGTCTTGGTCTAATAAAAGCGCTCGTTCCCGAAGGTCGGAGCTCTGCTGCATGTATTAGCTCTAGAATTACCACAGTTATCCAAGTAAAAAAGTACGATCTAAGAAACCATAACTGATTTAATGAGCCATTCGCGGTTTCACCTTATTTCGGCATGTACTTAGACATGCATGGCTTAGTCTTTGAGACAAGCATATGACTACTGGCAGGATCAACCAGGTAACAACATTTAACGAACGTTGCAACGTCAAGCTGGAAAAACGCGCCGCGCGGCGGCGAACTTGTCGCCGCCGTCGGGCGTTTTCTCGGAACCGGCGCGTGGAAAAAACGCGCGCGGTTCGAACTTTTGTTCTTTTTTTTGTCCGAGAGAGCCGGAACAAGCTTCTCGAAGACTGTTTCTCGGTTCGTTCTAGCCCAGGCGGTGTTATTGCAACCGCCTTCTTCGAGCCGAAACCTGAGGAGAATATTCGAGTAAAGACGCCGGAAGCGAGACGAAACTCTCATTGTTTTTTGTCGGTACCAATTCGCCCTCCGACGACGCACCTCGGTTACGAGGACGATCTGGGGCTAGCTGATAGCGATAAATGCTTCGACGCGCCACCAAGTGGACGGTCCGGGAAGCGTGGTCGTTTCGACGAATTCGCCCGTGGTGCCGGCGGGCCGTCGTTTAGTTTTATTCCTAGAATTTGTTTTTGGGTTAATTTTTTAATAAATGAAACTCTGTCGTTCGACACTCGGGCAAGACTTGACGGTAAAGCCTTGTCGTTCAACAGAGAGGGGGTTTTTAATTTTGTCTGACTTTTTTAACCAAACAGCCTGTAGCGCGCACCACGCGCATTTCGGGAGACCAGCCTCCACAAGGACAGTGTGGGGGATCGGGTCGTGACCGGTCGTGGCGCGACGATTTTGGTTTAAAAAAAAAAAAAAAAAAAAAAAAGGGGGGGGGGGGAAACGGGAGGTTTTGGGGGCGGCCGCGAAGTGGCGCCCTGGGCGTGGGACGTTATTGATAAATTGAAAGGAACGGCGTCCAGGGAGAAAGGGCGCCACGACGTTCGCGACGCTAACGCGAGACAAGGGCGCTGGCCGCCGACTATCGCTTCTCTGCCTTTTGTCTAGGATCATTGCGTAGTATCTGTTCTTATCAGCCGAAGGTAAAGGCCGATCCGGGTCGAACAACGGCGGCCCGATTTCGGCTCTTCTCCGTGGCTTGTTTGGGGTGCTCGAGGCTGTTATGGGTCTTTGCGCCGCCAGGAGGCGCGGATCGCGGCCACGGGCCAAGCGCGAGAAAGCAAGCGCGAAAGAAGAGGTGTCGCGAGCCGCGCGGCGGACCGAGCGCCGCGACGGGCATCGCTTCTCGGCCTTTTGGCTAAGATCAAAGTGTAGTATCTGTTCTTATCAGCTTAATATCTGATATCCGTCCAACGGGCGGAAGATATTAAAGTTATTTTTGACAGTGGGCGGGAGACCGGGGCTTGCTCCTTCCCCGCCGCGGGTCGTCCCGGTATCGCAGTACATCCGGGTTTGACGGCCCACGCGCCATTTTACGCATTCGAAAAGGAATTTACACGCACCCTCGCTCGGCCGAACGCCACCCCCCCCCCCCTCTTGAATAAGCGCTATTCCGGTGGGAGACCCGCGTCCAAACGCCCATGTCTCGCGATTTCGAATTACGAGATCTCCGCGTCGTAGCGATATAAGTCGCCGAAATGAATTCAGCCAAACCTGGGGGCGAAATGTTCGCGGGATACTCGCTCAACATGGCAGCGGCAAAACTTGAAAAGAAGACACGCAAGCAAATTGCGCGCGAATACTACCAACCACTCAAATTTGACCGTTTCGCCATAATCGAAACGCATAATTTGGGAGGTGCCCTGTACAGTCCCGGACCTGAACGAAGAGACGAATGAATACCGGCGTGTTGGTGACGTCCGTCAAGTTCCGGGGCGCACGGCTGATACGCTAGCTAAGTGCGGGCCGTGTTCAGTCACAACCCAGCACGCAAGGTTCTTTGCCCGCTCGAAGGAGTAGGTCCGCGAGATTGGAACGCGTAAGCCGGCGCTCGCTCGAGCTCGCCCGACCCTCGCGGAATATTGGCGGTAGGGTTAGGTTAGTTAATTCCCCGTAGTAGCCGACCTCTCTCGGCCGCCTCCCGGAAGGTGGAGGTTTGCGCGGCTCGGTTACCCGGGATTTTTGCGCGGGGGGGATCCGACGGCACGGTCTCGTTGTACATTTCGTATATGCCTTCGAATTGGGGGAGATTCGCTCCGGCCGCTAGTAGTCAATGTAAACTTCGACCATTTAGCATTTTTGTCGCTAAGTTGAACGGTGGGCTTGTAAAACT
>CAWUCO010000182.1:57500-60000 GCA_963920705.1 Odiellus spinosus
GGGTTTTTAATTTTGTCTGACTTTTTTAACCAAACAGCCTGTAGCGCGCACCACGCGCATTTCGGGAGACCAGCCTCCACAAGGACAGTGTGGGGGATCGGGTCGTGACCGGTCGTGGCGCGACGATTTTGGTTTAAAAAAAAAAAAAAAAAAAAAAAAAAAAAAAGGGGGGGGGGGGGGAAACGGGAGGTTTTGGGGGCGGCCGCGAAGTGGCGCCCTGGGCGTGGGACGTTATTGATAAATTGAAAGGAACGGCGTCCAGGGAGAAAGGGCGCCACGACGTTCGCGACGCTAACGCGAGACAAGGGCGCTGGCCGCCGACTATCGCTTCTCTGCCTTTTGTCTAGGATCATTGCGTAGTATCTGTTCTTATCAGCCGAAGGTAAAGGCCGATCCGGGTCGAACAACGGCGGCCCGATTTCGGCTCTTCTCCGTGGCTTGTTTGGGGTGCTCGAGGCTGTTATGGGTCTTTGCGCCGCCAGGAGGCGCGGATCGCGGCCACGGGCCAAGCGCGAGAAAGCAAGCGCGAAAGAAGAGGTGTCGCGAGCCGCGCGGCGGACCGAGCGCCGCGACGGGCATCGCTTCTCGGCCTTTTGGCTAAGATCAAAGTGTAGTATCTGTTCTTATCAGCTTAATATCTGATATCCGTCCAACGGGCGGAAGATATTAAAGTTATTTTTGACAGTGGGCGGGAGACCGGGGCTTGCTCCTTCCCCGCCGCGGGTCGTCCCGGTATCGCAGTACATCCGGGTTTGACGGCCCACGCGCCATTTTACGCATTCGAAAAGGAATTTACACGCACCCTCGCTCGGCCGAACGCCACCCCCCCCCCCCCCCTCTTGAATAAGCGCTATTCCGGTGGGAGACCCGCGTCCAAACGCCCATGTCTCGCGATTTCGAATTACGAGATCTCCGCGTCGTAGCGATATAAGTCGCCGAAATGAATTCAGCCAAACCTGGGGGCGAAATGTTCGCGGGATACTCGCTCAACATGGCAGCGGCAAAACTTGAAAAGAAGACACGCAAGCAAATTGCGCGCGAATACTACCAACCACTCAAATTTGACCGTTTCGCCATAATCGAAACGCATAATTTGGGAGGTGCCCTGTACAGTCCCGGACCTGAACGAAGAGACGAATGAATACCGGCGTGTTGGTGACGTCCGTCAAGTTCCGGGGCGCACGGCTGATACGCTAGCTAAGTGCGGGCCGTGTTCAGTCACAACCCAGCACGCAAGGTTCTTTGCCCGCTCGAAGGAGTAGGTCCGCGAGATTGGAACGCGTAAGCCGGCGCTCGCTCGAGCTCGCCCGACCCTCGCGGAATATTGGCGGTAGGGTTAGGTTAGTTAATTCCCCGTAGTAGCCGACCTCTCTCGGCCGCCTCCCGGAAGGTGGAGGTTTGCGCGGCTCGGTTACCCGGGATTTTTGCGCGGGGGGGATCCGACGGCACGGTCTCGTTGTACATTTCGTATATGCCTTCGAATTGGGGGAGATTCGCTCCGGCCGCTAGTAGTCAATGTAAACTTCGACCATTTAGCATTTTTGTCGCTAAGTTGAACGGTGGGCTTGTAAAACTGATGGTATTTAGCAAGCTCGCACGGTTTATTCAAACGGTGCCGTTTGGGGTGAGTGCGGCCAAAAAAACACAGACTGTCCCGAAGCTTTTGGGGCAGGAGGCGTTTCTTTTTGCGGCTTTAAAAGGACAAGCGGGAATATTTTTTTAATATGGCCCGCGTGCCAACGTTCATCCGTTACCCGTTCGACTGATGTTTACGATTTATCGACGCTAACGTTTTTGTATTAACACAAATTCAATTCGTTATGTTCGCTTTCAGGTTGTACGCGATAAACTTTGGTTTCGTTGCGCGTCTACAGTAAACAAATTATATTAGCAGCGCATTTGTTCTGTCCAAGAAAAACCTTTAATCTCGACGTAACTAATAACTTGACACCGACTCGTAAGAATGTTCGGGTTTAATCCTTAATGTTGACATTAATTAGCTTTTCGCGAATTTTGACCTAAAATTTCCGTTTCACTTTTAACTCGCATTTCCATTCTGCCGCTAGATGAACTAAAATTTCACATCTACTTGTAATCAACGTAAATTTCAATTTATTAAGCAATAAAAAATTTAAAAAAAAAAAAAAAAAAAAAAAAACTAATGCTTCTCGTTTTTAAGCGTGTAGTGCAGTCGCGAATAAGAATTGGGCGAAAAAGTCCGCGGAAGAGACCTACCGCTGAAATTGCTCGCTAATTCTTAGGTTTTCGCTTCGAAGGTTTTTGCCCCCCCGGTTTCGAACCCGGGCCTCCACGATCACCGGGCTAGCGCGTTGCCAACTCGCCAACCGTTTCATCCGGTGGACAAGAGTCCTTATTATTTTCCTGTGTCCTGCCCGAGCAATTGTCCGGAAAATCCGCGACCGAACTACGAGTGCCCAAAACTTTCACTATCGTTGGCGCTACGGAAATCAAGGGCCGTGGAGAATTTCGCCGCTTACCA
>CAWUCO010000182.1:67500-72500 GCA_963920705.1 Odiellus spinosus
TAGGGCGGTATCTGATCGCCTTCGAACCTCTAACTTTCGTTCTTGATTAATGAAAACATTCTTGGCAAATGCTTTCGCTGTAGTTCGTCTTGCGACGGTCCAAGAATTTCACCTCTAGCGTCGCAATACGAATGCCCCCGTCTGTCCCTTTTAATCATTACCTCGTGTTCCGAAAACCAACACAATAGAACTCGAAGTCCTCTTTCATTATTCCATGCACCATTATTCAGGCGGGACGCCTGCTTTGAGCACTCCAATTTTTTCAAAGTAAACGTGCCGGGCACCTACGACACTCAGTCAAGAGCACCGAAGGAAAACCGGCAGGATGTTCAGGCCAGGCAGTAACCACCGGAGCGGACCGCCTGTCTGGAACTGAGATTCAACTACGAGCTTTTTAACCGCAACAACTTTAATATACGCTATTGGAGCTGGAATTACCGCGGCTGCTGGCACCAGACTTGCCCTCCAATGGATCCTCGTTAAAGGATTTAGAGTGTACTCATTCCAATTACGGGGCCTCAAAAGAGTCCCGTATTGTTATTTTTCGTCACTACCTCCCCGTGCCGGGAGTGGGTAATTTGCGCGCCTGCTGCCTTCCTTGGATGTGGTAGCCGTTTCTCAGGCTCCCTCTCCGGAATCGAACCCTGATTCCCCGTTACCCGTTACGACCATGGTAGGCGCGTAGCCTACCATCGAAAGTTGATAAGGCAGACACTTGAAAGAAACATCGCCGATACGAGATCGTGCGATTTGCCCAAAGTTATCCAGAGTCGCCATGGTAAGCGGGCCGAAGCCCGATTGGTCTTGGTCTAATAAAAGCGCTCGTTCCCGAAGGTCGGAGCTCTGCTGCATGTATTAGCTCTAGAATTACCACAGTTATCCAAGTAAAAAAGTACGATCTAAGAAACCATAACTGATTTAATGAGCCATTCGCGGTTTCACCTTATTTCGGCATGTACTTAGACATGCATGGCTTAGTCTTTGAGACAAGCATATGACTACTGGCAGGATCAACCAGGTAACAACATTTAACGAACGTTGCAACGTCAAGCTGGAAAAACGCGCCGCGCGGCGGCGAACTTGTCGCCGCCGTCGGGCGTTTTCTCGGAACCGGCGCGTGGAAAAAACGCGCGCGGTTCGAACTTTTGTTCTTTTTTTTGTCCGAGAGAGCCGGAACAAGCTTCTCGAAGACTGTTTCTCGGTTCGTTCTAGCCCAGGCGGTGTTATTGCAACCGCCTTCTTCGAGCCGAAACCTGAGGAGAATATTCGAGTAAAGACGCCGGAAGCGAGACGAAACTCTCATTGTTTTTTGTCGGTACCAATTCGCCCTCCGACGACGCACCTCGGTTACGAGGACGATCTGGGGCTAGCTGATAGCGATAAATGCTTCGACGCGCCACCAAGTGGACGGTCCGGGAAGCGTGGTCGTTTCGACGAATTCGCCCGTGGTGCCGGCGGGCCGTCGTTTAGTTTTATTCCTAGAATTTGTTTTTGGGTTAATTTTTTAATAAATGAAACTCTGTCGTTCGACACTCGGGCAAGACTTGACGGTAAAGCCTTGTCGTTCAACAGAGAGGGGGTTTTTAATTTTGTCTGACTTTTTTAACCAAACAGCCTGTAGCGCGCACCACGCGCATTTCGGGAGACCAGCCTCCACAAGGACAGTGTGGGGGATCGGGTCGTGACCGGTCGTGGCGCGACGATTTTGGTTTAAAAAAAAAAAAAAAAAAAAAAAAAAAAAAAAGGGGGGGGGGGGGGAAACGGGAGGTTTTGGGGGCGGCCGCGAAGTGGCGCCCTGGGCGTGGGACGTTATTGATAAATTGAAAGGAACGGCGTCCAGGGAGAAAGGGCGCCACGACGTTCGCGACGCTAACGCGAGACAAGGGCGCTGGCCGCCGACTATCGCTTCTCTGCCTTTTGTCTAGGATCATTGCGTAGTATCTGTTCTTATCAGCCGAAGGTAAAGGCCGATCCGGGTCGAACAACGGCGGCCCGATTTCGGCTCTTCTCCGTGGCTTGTTTGGGGTGCTCGAGGCTGTTATGGGTCTTTGCGCCGCCAGGAGGCGCGGATCGCGGCCACGGGCCAAGCGCGAGAAAGCAAGCAAAGCAAGCGCGAAAGAAGAGGTGTCGCGAGCCGCGCGGCGGACCGAGCGCCGCGACGGGCATCGCTTCTCGGCCTTTTGGCTAAGATCAAAGTGTAGTATCTGTTCTTATCAGCTTAATATCTGATATCCGTCCAACGGGCGGAAGATATTAAAGTTATTTTTGACAGTGGGCGGGAGACCGGGGCTTGCTCCTTCCCCGCCGCGGGTCGTCCCGGTATCGCAGTACATCCGGGTTTGACGGCCCACGCGCCATTTTACGCATTCGAAAAGGAATTTACACGCACCCTCGCTCGGCCGAACGCCACCCCCCCCCCCCCCTCTTGAATAAGCGCTATTCCGGTGGGAGACCCGCGTCCAAACGCCCATGTCTCGCGATTTCGAATTACGAGATCTCCGCGTCGTAGCGATATAAGTCGCCGAAATGAATTCAGCCAAACCTGGGGGCGAAATGTTCGCGGGATACTCGCTCAACATGGCAGCGGCAAAACTTGAAAAGAAGACACGCAAGCAAATTGCGCGCGAATACTACCAACCACTCAAATTTGACCGTTTCGCCATAATCGAAACGCATAATTTGGGAGGTGCCCTGTACAGTCCCGGACCTGAACGAAGAGACGAATGAATACCGGCGTGTTGGTGACGTCCGTCAAGTTCCGGGGCGCACGGCTGATACGCTAGCTAAGTGCGGGCCGTGTTCAGTCACAACCCAGCACGCAAGGTTCTTTGCCCGCTCGAAGGAGTTGGTCCGCGAGATTGGAACGCGTAAGCCGGCGCTCGCTCGAGCTCGCCCGACCCTCGCGGAATATTGGCGGTAGGGTTAGGTTAGTTAATTCCCCGTAGTAGCCGACCTCTCTCGGCCGCCTCCCGGAAGGTGGAGGTTTGCGCGGCTCGGTTACCCGGGATTTTTGCGCGGGGGGATCCGACGGCACGGTCTCGTTGTACATTTCGTATATGCCTTCGAATTGGGGGAGATTCGCTCCGGCCGCTAGTAGTCAATGTAAACTTCGACCATTTAGCATTTTTGTCGCTAAGTTGAACGGTGGGCTTGTAAAACTGATGGTATTTAGCAAGCTCGCACGGTTTATTCAAACGGTGCCGTTTGGGGTGAGTGCGGCCAAAAAAACACAGACTGTCCCGAAGCTTTTGGGGCAGGAGGCGTTTCTTTTTGCGGCTTTAAAAGGACAAGCGGGAATATTTTTTTAATATGGCCCGCGTGCCAACGTTCATCCGTTACCCGTTCGACTGATGTTTACGATTTATCGACGCTAACGTTTTTGTATTAACACAAATTCAATTCGTTATGTTCGCTTTCAGGTTGTACGCGATAAACTTTGGTTTCGTTGCGCGTCTACAGTAAACAAATTATATTAGCAGCGCATTTGTTCTGTCCAAGAAAAACCTTTAATCTCGACGTAACTAATAACTTGACACCGACTCGTAAGAATGTTCGGGTTTAATCCTTAATGTTGACATTAATTAGCTTTTCGCGAATTTTGACCTAAAATTTCCGTTTCACTTTTAACTCGCATTTCCATTCTGCCGCTAGATGAACTAAAATTTCACATCTACTTGTAATCAACGTAAATTTCAATTTATTAAGCAATAAAAAATTTAAAAAAAAAAAAAAAAAAAAAAAAACTAATGCTTCTCGTTTTTAAGCGTGTAGTGCAGTCGCGAATAAGAATTGGGCGAAAAAGTCCGCGGAAGAGACCTACCGCTGAAATTGCTCGCTAATTCTTAGGTTTTCGCTTCGAAGGTTTTTGCCCCGGTTTCGAACCCGGGCCTCCACGATCACCGGGCTAGCGCGTTGCCAACTCGCCAACCGTTTCATCCGGTGGACAAGAGTCCTTATTATTTTCCTGTGTCCTGCCCGAGCAATTGTCCGGAAAATCCGCGACCGAACTACGAGTGCCCAAAACTTTCACTATCGTTGGCGCTACGGAAATCAAGGGCCGTGGAGAATTTCGCCGCTTACCAAAATGGCGAGGTTTTTATTCCCGGACATTCCGCCATCAATCAGGCAGCGGTTGTCGGGCGTTTGGGGAGAAATGTAGGGTTTTTTGGGTGAAGCGACTGTATCGAAGAAAGCGACACGATCAATTTGCTGACCGCGAAAGTGGTCGGGCGTACGACTTTAAAGTACCGCGACAAAAAATAATTAAAATTAAATAAAATATTTTTGGTAACTTTCGAAAACGCGGAACGGACGCCACGGGATTCGAACCCGGGGGCTGTCGCCGCGCCACCCCAACGCTCTACCGAACGAGCCGCGGCGACGTTGACGAGGGAACCACCGTTAGACGGGTTTTTCGCGTGGGGCGGCCGCACTTTCGCGCGCGGAGATTTATCGCTCGAGAGCGGCCGAGAAAGGGAAGACCGACATCGCGGCGGTTGTAGCTACGTCGGTAAAGCCCTCGACGCGCGTTCCAGACCCCGCGGGTTCGAATCGCGACACCATATCCACGCGCGCGCGCACACCTTCCAAAACACACACACACGCACGTTTAAAAATGGGAGTTGGCACCTAGCGACGAAAGGGAAGCACAGCCGGTTTCTTGTAAAGAGGGCGCCGCCTCCGCCTCCTCGCTCGCTGCCAACTCATAGCGCGCCACGGTTTTGCCGGCGGGGATTAAAAAAAAACCTTTTTTCGGACTTAGCGCAGCGAGCGAGAACGTGGCGCGGCACACGCACAAACCGATCACAAAAAAAAAAAAAAAAAAAAAAAAAAAAAAAAAAAAACCGGCGGAAAAAAAGGCATGTAGCCATAAGCGCAGTCGCCAAAAGAGCACTTTGCGTTTGCGCGCTCCGTTAGAGCGGTTTCTCAAAAGAAGCGCAGTTTCGCCAAGAGAGCAGTTTCCCCAAAAAGCGCGGTTGCCGAAAGAGCAGTTCTCGTTC
>CAWUCO010000182.1:77500-82500 GCA_963920705.1 Odiellus spinosus
TGGCCCGGACCATCGTGAGACTACCGAAATAACCAGGGAGGTCATCGGAGCTCCGATCCCCGATTTAAACCATTAAAACGGGAGAATTGGGAGTCGGAACGAACGGCGCCCGCAATGAAGCGCGCGCCGTCGCACGAAACGCATTTTGAGTCGAAATACCATTTTACGGTTATTAGCGACTAGGCCAGAAGTCGACGCGAAACGTCGCTTCAGAGATCAGTAATCCGACCCTCAGACAGGCGAAACCTCGGGAAAGACCCGAGGTCGCAATGCGCGTTCGAAAGATAAGTGCTCAATGTGTCCTGCAATTCACACCAAGTCTCGCAGCTGGCTGCGTTCTTCATCGACCCACGAACCGAGTGATCCACCGCTTAGAGTCGTACAAAAGTTTGTTTTTTTGTTAAAATGAACCGACAAATAAAGCGGGCTTTCTTTTTTTGGGAGAAAGGCGGACGCTTGGTGACGCCCTATGATAGAGATTATACGGAAATGGGTCGAGGAGGGCGGAACAAAGGAATTCCGTCCCCGCTCGACCCGAGCGGAATCGATCGCGCGGTCGCGGGCTCGCGACTCGAGCTCTCTACCTTCCGTACGCTCGGACGCGAACGATTCCACCACTCGGGCACCTTAAGTCGCGCTTAAGCCGCGAGATTTTTTTTCTTTTGGAAGGAATAGGAGCGAAAACGTCGGCGGTTTTCGCCCCGGTATTCTCCGAGAGTTGTGTTTTTGAAAAGTTTTTTCGCCCGCAAAATGGCGCCGGTTGAAACCTTTTCGGAACCGCAAAATTCGATAATGATCCTTCCGCAGGTTCACCTACGGAAACCTTGTTACGACTTTTACTTCCTCTAAATGATCAAGTTTGGTCATCTTTCCGGTACGTCGGTGCGACCCGAAAGCCGCTCCGAGCACCAGTCCGAAGACCTCACTAAATCATTCAATCGGTAGTAGCGACGGGCGGTGTGTACAAAGGGCAGGGACGTAATCAACACGAGCTTATGACTCGCGCTTACTGGGAATTCCTCGTTCAAGGGGGACAATTACAAGCCCCTATCCCTATCACGAAGGAGGTTCATCGGGTTACCCAGTCCTGCCGGACAGGGGTAAACACACGCTGATTCCTTCAGTGTAGCGCGCGTGCGGCCCCGGACATCTAAGGGCATCACAGACCTGTTATTGCTCTGTCTCGTGCGGCTAAACGCCGCTTGTCCCTCTAAGAAGGAAGACCGACACAAGTGATCGGTCGCCTATTTAGTAGGCTAGAGTCTCGTTCGTTATCGGAATTAACCAGACAAATCGCTCCACCAACTAAGAACGGCCATGCACCACCACCCACCGAATCAAGAAAGAGCTCTTAATCTGTCAATCCTTCCGGTGTCCGGGCCGGGTAAGTTTTCCCGTGTTGAGTCAAATTAAGCCGCAGGCTCCACTCCTGGTGGTGCCCTTCCGTCAATTCCTTTAAGTTTCAGCTTTGCAACCATACTTCCCCCGGAACCCACAAACTTTGGTTTCCCGGAAGCTGCCCGCCGAGTCAATTGAGTAACTCAGGCGGATCGCTGGTTGGCATCGTTTATGGTTAGAACTAGGGCGGTATCTGATCGCCTTCGAACCTCTAACTTTCGTTCTTGATTAATGAAAACATTCTTGGCAAATGCTTTCGCTGTAGTTCGTCTTGCGACGGTCCAAGAATTTCACCTCTAGCGTCGCAATACGAATGCCCCCGTCTGTCCCTTTTAATCATTACCTCGTGTTCCGAAAACCAACACAATAGAACTCGAAGTCCTCTTTCATTATTCCATGCACCATTATTCAGGCGGGACGCCTGCTTTGAGCACTCCAATTTTTTCAAAGTAAACGTGCCGGGCACCTACGACACTCAGTCAAGAGCACCGAAGGAAAACCGGCAGGATGTTCAGGCCAGGCAGTAACCACCGGAGCGGACCGCCTGTCTGGAACTGAGATTCAACTACGAGCTTTTTAACCGCAACAACTTTAATATACGCTATTGGAGCTGGAATTACCGCGGCTGCTGGCACCAGACTTGCCCTCCAATGGATCCTCGTTAAAGGATTTAGAGTGTACTCATTCCAATTACGGGGCCTCAAAAGAGTCCCGTATTGTTATTTTTCGTCACTACCTCCCCGTGCCGGGAGTGGGTAATTTGCGCGCCTGCTGCCTTCCTTGGATGTGGTAGCCGTTTCTCAGGCTCCCTCTCCGGAATCGAACCCTGATTCCCCGTTACCCGTTACGACCATGGTAGGCGCGTAGCCTACCATCGAAAGTTGATAAGGCAGACACTTGAAAGAAACATCGCCGATACGAGATCGTGCGATTTGCCCAAAGTTATCCAGAGTCGCCATGGTAAGCGGGCCGAAGCCCGATTGGTCTTGGTCTAATAAAAGCGCTCGTTCCCGAAGGTCGGAGCTCTGCTGCATGTATTAGCTCTAGAATTACCACAGTTATCCAAGTAAAAAAGTACGATCTAAGAAACCATAACTGATTTAATGAGCCATTCGCGGTTTCACCTTATTTCGGCATGTACTTAGACATGCATGGCTTAGTCTTTGAGACAAGCATATGACTACTGGCAGGATCAACCAGGTAACAACATTTAACGAACGTTGCAACGTCAAGCTGGAAAAACGCGCCGCGCGGCGGCGAACTTGTCGCCGCCGTCGGGCGTTTTCTCGGAACCGGCGCGTGGAAAAAACGCGCGCGGTTCGAACTTTTGTTCTTTTTTTTGTCCGAGAGAGCCGGAACAAGCTTCTCGAAGACTGTTTCTCGGTTCGTTCTAGCCCAGGCGGTGTTATTGCAACCGCCTTCTTCGAGCCGAAACCTGAGGAGAATATTCGAGTAAAGACGCCGGAAGCGAGACGAAACTCTCATTGTTTTTTGTCGGTACCAATTCGCCCTCCGACGACGCACCTCGGTTACGAGGACGATCTGGGGCTAGCTGATAGCGATAAATGCTTCGACGCGCCACCAAGTGGACGGTCCGGGAAGCGTGGTCGTTTCGACGAATTCGCCCGTGGTGCCGGCGGGCCGTCGTTTAGTTTTATTCCTAGAATTTGTTTTTGGGTTAATTTTTTAATAAATGAAACTCTGTCGTTCGACACTCGGGCAAGACTTGACGGTAAAGCCTTGTCGTTCAACAGAGAGGGGGTTTTTAATTTTGTCTGACTTTTTTAACCAAACAGCCTGTAGCGCGCACCACGCGCATTTCGGGAGACCAGCCTCCACAAGGACAGTGTGGGGGATCGGGTCGTGACCGGTCGTGGCGCGACGATTTTGGTTTAAAAAAAAAAAAAAAAAAAAAAAAAAAAAAAAGGGGGGGGGGGGGAAACGGGAGGTTTTGGGGGCGGCCGCGAAGTGGCGCCCTGGGCGTGGGACGTTATTGATAAATTGAAAGGAACGGCGTCCAGGGAGAAAGGGCGCCACGACGTTCGCGACGCTAACGCGAGACAAGGGCGCTGGCCGCCGACTATCGCTTCTCTGCCTTTTGTCTAGGATCATTGCGTAGTATCTGTTCTTATCAGCCGAAGGTAAAGGCCGATCCGGGTCGAACAACGGCGGCCCGATTTCGGCTCTTCTCCGTGGCTTGTTTGGGGTGCTCGAGGCTGTTATGGGTCTTTGCGCCGCCAGGAGGCGCGGATCGCGGCCACGGGCCAAGCGCGAGAAAGCAAGCGCGAAAGAAGAGGTGTCGCGAGCCGCGCGGCGGACCGAGCGCCGCGACGGGCATCGCTTCTCGGCCTTTTGGCTAAGATCAAAGTGTAGTATCTGTTCTTATCAGCTTAATATCTGATATCCGTCCAACGGGCGGAAGATATTAAAGTTATTTTTGACAGTGGGCGGGAGACCGGGGCTTGCTCCTTCCCCGCCGCGGGTCGTCCCGGTATCGCAGTACATCCGGGTTTGACGGCCCACGCGCCATTTTACGCATTCGAAAAGGAATTTACACGCACCCTCGCTCGGCCGAACGCCACCCCCCCCCCCCCCTCTTGAATAAGCGCTATTCCGGTGGGAGACCCGCGTCCAAACGCCCATGTCTCGCGATTTCGAATTACGAGATCTCCGCGTCGTAGCGATATAAGTCGCCGAAATGAATTCAGCCAAACCTGGGGGCGAAATGTTCGCGGGATACTCGCTCAACATGGCAGCGGCAAAACTTGAAAAGAAGACACGCAAGCAAATTGCGCGCGAATACTACCAACCACTCAAATTTGACCGTTTCGCCATAATCGAAACGCATAATTTGGGAGGTGCCCTGTACAGTCCCGGACCTGAACGAAGAGACGAATGAATACCGGCGTGTTGGTGACGTCCGTCAAGTTCCGGGGCGCACGGCTGATACGCTAGCTAAGTGCGGGCCGTGTTCAGTCACAACCCAGCACGCAAGGTTCTTTGCCCGCTCGAAGGAGTTGGTCCGCGAGATTGGAACGCGTAAGCCGGCGCTCGCTCGAGCTCGCCCGACCCTCGCGGAATATTGGCGGTAGGGTTAGGTTAGTTAATTCCCCGTAGTAGCCGACCTCTCTCGGCCGCCTCCCGGAAGGTGGAGGTTTGCGCGGCTCGGTTACCCGGGATTTTTGCGCGGGGGGGATCCGACGGCACGGTCTCGTTGTACATTTCGTATATGCCTTCGAATTGGGGGAGATTCGCTCCGGCCGCTAGTAGTCAATGTAAACTTCGACCATTTAGCATTTTTGTCGCTAAGTTGAACGGTGGGCTTGTAAAACTGATGGTATTTAGCAAGCTCGCACGGTTTATTCAAACGGTGCCGTTTGGGGTGAGTGCGGCCAAAAAAACACAGACTGTCCCGAAGCTTTTGGGGCAGGAGGCGTTTCTTTTTGCGGCTTTAAAAGGACAAGCGGGAATATTTTTTTAATATGGCCCGCGTGCCAACGTTCATCCGTTACCCGTTCGACTGATGTTTACGATTTATCGACGCTAACGTTTTTGTATTAACACAAATTCAATTCGTTATGTTCGCTTTCAGGTTGTACGCG
>CAWUCO010000182.1:92500-95000 GCA_963920705.1 Odiellus spinosus
GCGCCACGACGTTCGCGACGCTAACGCGAGACAAGGGCGCTGGCCGCCGACTATCGCTTCTCTGCCTTTTGTCTAGGATCATTGCGTAGTATCTGTTCTTATCAGCCGAAGGTAAAGGCCGATCCGGGTCGAACAACGGCGGCCCGATTTCGGCTCTTCTCCGTGGCTTGTTTGGGGTGCTCGAGGCTGTTATGGGTCTTTGCGCCGCCAGGAGGCGCGGATCGCGGCCACGGGCCAAGCGCGAGAAAGCAAGCGCGAAAGAAGAGGTGTCGCGAGCCGCGCGGCGGACCGAGCGCCGCGACGGGCATCGCTTCTCGGCCTTTTGGCTAAGATCAAAGTGTAGTATCTGTTCTTATCAGCTTAATATCTGATATCCGTCCAACGGGCGGAAGATATTAAAGTTATTTTTGACAGTGGGCGGGAGACCGGGGCTTGCTCCTTCCCCGCCGCGGGTCGTCCCGGTATCGCAGTACATCCGGGTTTGACGGCCCACGCGCCATTTTACGCATTCGAAAAGGAATTTACACGCACCCTCGCTCGGCCGAACGCCACCCCCCCCCCCCTCTTGAATAAGCGCTATTCCGGTGGGAGACCCGCGTCCAAACGCCCATGTCTCGCGATTTCGAATTACGAGATCTCCGCGTCGTAGCGATATAAGTCGCCGAAATGAATTCAGCCAAACCTGGGGGCGAAATGTTCGCGGGATACTCGCTCAACATGGCAGCGGCAAAACTTGAAAAGAAGACACACAAGCAAATTGCGCGCGAATACTACCAACCACTCAAATTTGACCGTTTCGCCATAATCGAAACGCATAATTTGGGAGGTGCCCTGTACAGTCCCGGACCTGAACGAAGAGACGAATGAATACCGGCGTGTTGGTGACGTCCGTCAAGTTCCGGGGCGCACGGCTGATACGCTAGCTAAGTGCGGGCCGTGTTCAGTCACAACCCAGCACGCAAGGTTCTTTGCCCGCTCGAAGGAGTTGGTCCGCGAGATTGGAACGCGTAAGCCGGCGCTCGCTCGAGCTCGCCCGACCCTCGCGGAATATTGGCGGTAGGGTTAGGTTAGTTAATTCCCCGTAGTAGCCGACCTCTCTCGGCCGCCTCCCGGAAGGTGGAGGTTTGCGCGGCTCGGTTACCCGGGATTTTTGCGCGGGGGGGATCCGACGGCACGGTCTCGTTGTACATTTCGTATATGCCTTCGAATTGGGGGAGATTCGCTCCGGCCGCTAGTAGTCAATGTAAACTTCGACCATTTAGCATTTTTGTCGCTAAGTTGAACGGTGGGCTTGTAAAACTGATGGTATTTAGCAAGCTCGCACGGTTTATTCAAACGGTGCCGTTTGGGGTGAGTGCGGCCAAAAAAACACAGACTGTCCCGAAGCTTTTGGGGCAGGAGGCGTTTCTTTTTGCGGCTTTAAAAGGACAAGCGGGAATATTTTTTTAATATGGCCCGCGTGCCAACGTTCATCCGTTACCCGTTCGACTGATGTTTACGATTTATCGACGCTAACGTTTTTGTATTAACACAAATTCAATTCGTTATGTTCGCTTTCAGGTTGTACGCGATAAACTTTGGTTTCGTTGCGCGTCTACAGTAAACAAATTATATTAGCAGCGCATTTGTTCTGTCCAAGAAAAACCTTTAATCTCGACGTAACTAATAACTTGACACCGACTCGTAAGAATGTTCGGGTTTAATCCTTAATGTTGACATTAATTAGCTTTTCGCGAATTTTGACCTAAAATTTCCGTTTCACTTTTAACTCGCATTTCCATTCTGCCGCTAGATGAACTAAAATTTCACATCTACTTGTAATCAACGTAAATTTCAATTTATTAAGCAATAAAAAATTTAAAAAAAAAAAAAAAAAAAAAAAACTAATGCTTCTCGTTTTTAAGCGTGTAGTGCAGTCGCGAATAAGAATTGGGCGAAAAAGTCCGCGGAAGAGACCTACCGCTGAAATTGCTCGCTAATTCTTAGGTTTTCGCTTCGAAGGTTTTTGCCCCGGTTTCGAACCCGGGCCTCCACGATCACCGGGCTAGCGCGTTGCCAACTCGCCAACCGTTTCATCCGGTGGACAAGAGTCCTTATTATTTTCCTGTGTCCTGCCCGAGCAATTGTCCGGAAAATCCGCGACCGAACTACGAGTGCCCAAAACTTTCACTATCGTTGGCGCTACGGAAATCAAGGGCCGTGGAGAATTTCGCCGCTTACCAAAATGGCGAGGTTTTTATTCCCGGACATTCCGCCATCAATCAGGCAGCGGTTGTCGGGCGTTTGGGGAGAAATGTAGGGTTTTTTGGGTGAAGCGACTGTATCGAAGAAAGCGACACGATCAATTTGCTGACCGCGAAAGTGGTCGGGCGTACGACTTTAAAGTACCGCGACAAAAAATAATTAAAATTAAATAAAATATTTTTGGTAACTTTCGAAAACGCGGAACGGACGCCACGGGATTCGAACCCGGGGGCTGTCGCCGCGCCACCCCAACGCT
>CAWUCO010000183.1:5000-112500 GCA_963920705.1 Odiellus spinosus
ACAAATTTATGATTCCAAAAAACCAACAAATCGAAAACAAAAACACAAAAATAAATGACAAAAAAGATGACATTTGGCTATTTCTTCCATATTATAAAAATTTCAATGAAACTCTACAACGAAAATTAGGAAAATATAACATCAAAATCATAAATAAAAAAGCTAAAAATTTAAAACATAGTCTAATAAAATGGGAAAAGAATAAATATAAGAATAAAAAATGTGTCAATAACTTAGTTATAATAGGTGTAGTGTATAAAATTAATTGTTAATTGGGCAGAGTATATGTAGGTGAAACAGAGAGAAAATTAGGAGATAGGGTTAAAGAACACTATAGAGATATTAAAAATGAAAACTTAAACAATGCAATCTATGTGACGAAAATAGACATAAAATAGACTTTGACAAGGTTGAAATTCTTGCAAAAGAAAACGACTATTACCGTAGAAAAATATTAGAATCAATTTTCATTAAAAAATATTATCGCAATATAAATATAGAACCGGGTCTGTCTCTAAAACATAAATGGAATATTCATGAAATATTTTTATAACGCCCGCATTGTTAAAAAACTAGCACAACATCAATAGAATTGGTATAAATTAATCATGTAAACGTAGCGAAATTTTAGATTGAATAACGAACCACGGTTTGAAACTGTCTCTCTGTCAATTTTTTAAAATAAAATCAGTTTTTATTTTATTTTACCTAATCACGTGTTATCTTCATACATTAATTAACCTCTTAATAATTTCCGTGATAATAATAATGAAAATAAATTTATTCGGTATTATACTTGTTGTTCTCTGGTCTGGGAATTGTACGTAATAGACCTCCCCAAGCGTCACCTATAACCTGAGGGTATATGAGAACGGTATAAACGAATAAACTCTGGACACCTCTATTTATGTCAGCGATATGTTCACCCTGGGTCTTATGCGTTAAGCCTTTCTCAATTTGTTTGGTATCAAAACCCAGCATAAGACCTAAACCAGGATTGGATTTGGGAAAGCGAATGGTAAAACTCTCTCGCAAATTTTTTTGTTGATCCGTGAGAAGATAATCAGGTTTTGCTTCATCAATTAATCCTAGACCACAAAGTAACGTTACCGTCCCATTGTTATTTTGTTCAAAATCAAAATAAGGCCTCATTCTCGGGGGTAAACACTCTCTCATTCCCTTTAACACCTTCTCTATAGTTCCGTACGTACCGTGTGGTAGTTGATAAGTTTTAGTTTGATACAAAAGATTTTCGACTCGTTCGTTACCCATTAATTTTATGGTCTTGTCTCTTTTAACCATCTGCCGAACGTAAAAAGGGGGATATTTGAAGGTGTCGAGTTTAATCCTGTTCTGGTCTAAAGCTCGTGTTCCAACAATGGTTGTCCCCGTTATCCATTTTTCACAATCCCGCGCTTCTAAACCTAATAATTCGCAATACATTCTGGGAAATATAACGAAGGTTTCACCATTGGGATCTTTAAATTCAATAAGAAAACGTTCCTGACCGTTGACGATCCCGATTTGAAATTCTAATTTGTCTTTTACTTGTTTTTGAGAAATAGACGCCTGCATCTGATTAATAATTTTATGATAAATACTTTCATTCGTATCTTTAATTATTGTACTTTTGTCGTTTACGGTTCCCTGACCCGTTTCATATTTTAAATCTAAATCAACCATTCTAACGACGAAAGTATCGAAGAAGTCGGTAATATTATCCCATTTCGAGGCATACTAATGCTAGATAAACCGACTTCCCAAAGTCCTTCCGTTAAATCAAATGACGTGGGTAATTGCGTCGTGTAACTGGTTTTTGTGTTTTTCGGATATTGCGTCATGGAGGCGTTACTCGGGAGAGTCAAGTAGAACGAGTCGTAGATGGGATCGAGCATCGTCAAGCAGAGTTGAAGGCTAACAATGAAGATGAAACAAGCTGGTCAGACTTATTTATCCTTCCTTTTGAGAGGAATTAATCCGTCGCACCAGAAGCTTATATGGTTTAAAGGTTTCAACCCGTAGATCTCCCAATAATAAGGTAGGATAAAGATTAATCCGAGAATATCGTACCATGGGGCCAGAACGAATCGGGAATCTCGAGTAATAATTTAACGAATAAGACCAATGGGGACCGTGATCGGAGTCAAGAAGACTCTAAACCATATTTACAATGGCGAAGAGTGTAAGAATCGTGAAAGAACCATCGCTTCCAGACACAGCATTGACATTTCTGTAATTGAACGCGAGCACGTTCCTTCGTTATCCGTAAATCCATTTTAAGCTGACTTTAGAATCGAGTCTTTTATATGATATCCTTCTCCCTAGTGAGTGAATGAGTCATTGGCCCCCCCAGTTTTTTTGGCTACAGAATCCCTCTTTTATATCCGGAGTCATTCAGAAAAACAAAGGAGCAGGGAGAAAAAAAAAATAAAAAATAAAGGAGCAGGGACGGAAAAATAAAAAGTACTGTCAGTCCTCCTTGAAAATGTTTTTTTCAGCCGGGGGCTAAGAAGGGTCAGGCTGGACTAGCCGGGCGGGGCTAATTAGACAAATTTGTTGACGGGGCCGGGGTTAATTAGGCCAATTTGTGTACTTTGGGGGTGGGGTCTATTAGGCAAATTTGTTGACATATGACGTCATTTGTTGACGGATGCGCTGTTTGTTTACTTTGGGGGCGGGTACTAATTATGCAAATTGGTTTACTTTGGGGGCGTGGCTTAAGCAAATTTGTTTACATGATGACGTCATTTGTTTATTTTAGTCTTGTTGTAGAGGCTTAAACTACTGACGTTCTACCAGCAGGTGAAACTAGTTTCATCGTATAAACCGTGTAGGTAGCAAATAAACGTTGATTTTTGGTTTATATCTGGTGCGAATGTTTTCTAAACGTTTTTCGTGTTTTACTTACGTTTATAAATGTTTACATTGTGGCTATTTATACACCATTGATATTCGGTTTATGTAGAACGTTAACGGAATGGTTATTTACATACCGTTTAAATTTGATTGTTGTGGAGCGTTTATTGAACGTTTGCACTATGGTAATTAATACACCATTTATATTCGGTGGATTTGAAACGTTTATTTAACCTTTATATTGTGGCTAGTTATACACCGTTTAAATAAGATTGTTGGAGAACGGTTTTGAAATGTTTATATTCTGGCTATTTACACACAATTCATATTCGGTGGATGCAAAAGTTTATATCGTGGTTAGTTATATACCGTTTAAATTAGGTGGTTGAGGAACGGTTATTTAACGTTTATATTTTGGCTTTTTACACACCATTGATATTCGGTTTATGCGGAACGTTTATTAAACATTTGCATTATATTTATCTGCACACCATTGATATTCGGTTGATGCGAAACGTTTGTTTAACTATTATATTGTGGTAAGTTATACAAGGTCCAAAATTTGGTTGTTGCGGAACAGTTATTAAACTTTTTCACTATGCTTTTTTACTCATCATTGATATTCGGTTAACTAGAACCGATTATAAACGTTTATATTCGGATGTTGCGGAAATATTTGGTTATTTACACCCTTTGGAAACTATTTTTGAACAATTCTTTTGGGATATTAGTATAAATATTTCTTTTCTAAAAAAAGCGCGCGATAACTCAATATCATCATGGCGCGCTTGCAGGAGATAATTTTGGTTTTCATGGACTGAGCGAGGGCTGAGAAAGGGAGTGTAGGAATGACGTAAAATCCGTTCTTACCCCTTTTTTTTTACCCACGTTGGGCACTATTCGAATACCAAATTATTGAAAACAAAATTTCAGGTACACGCACATAAAAAAAAGGACCACGGAAATTTACGGAGCAAAATTCAGTCTAATTCATTCGGAAACAAAATATATAATCTTCAACCTTAATAAACTTTAGTTATGTTTTTAAGTGAGAGATTTAATTTAGATAAGATGGAGCTGAGAGCAAAAGTAAAAAGGGAAAGGTTACCAGTACATATCCTTTTAATTTTCTGTTGTTCAGGGACGATATTTAAACGTTTGCATTAAGGTTATTTACTTGCTATTGACGTCTGGTTGATCTGGTACGTTTATTAAACGTTTACATTAATGTTATTTGCACATCTTTGAAATTAGGGCCCTCCTACGACTGCGTTGCTTAAAAACAATTGATGCATGACAAAATTCAATACACACACATAAATGCCATTTATATTCGGTTAAGTAAGAAATGTTTATTTCACGTCTATATCTGGGTTATTTTTACACAGTTTATATTCGGTATAATAACCATTTGAATTCACGTTATTTTATTATAAAACTTTCTTAATTTAAGCGTTTTTGATTAATAATTGATTATTTTGATATTTTTTTCGGCAGTCCAAAAATTTAGCATGTGTTATATTCAATAGGATAACTGATTATTTAAGAACGATTAATTCTTTATTATATTTAAACTAACAACATGGCCAGAGAGTTAAAACACAGATGTCTTTTAGTTGTTATATATATACAAAACCAGTAGGCTATCTTATTGAGACGGCCAAAGAGAAATAATTACCCAGAGTGCGACTTATACACTCACAATGTAAATGCTATTTTATTAAACCACGTTTTATAAACGTATTATATTGGTTTTTACCTCCCCGACAGAGCTTTAGTTCAGGGGAGGTTTCACACTGGTCGCCTCTGTGTGGGTGTGTCTGTCACTTCCTGTGTAAGCGGATATCCTGTGTAAACGGAAATCACGTGACCTAGCTCGTGGAGCCAAAAGTCTAGAGGCGTAATCATGGCAGCTTATCGTTCAATTCCGTATAACGGGAATTACCTCCTTGAAGGGGCTGCCACATTGAGTTTCAGGTGTCGTGCAATTATATACAACAGGACGACTCCAATTGCATATTATCGCCTTCCACCATCCACTTTACGGTCAAACCTCGATGCTGGACAGTAAAAGGCGATTATACGCAATGGGACGTCTCCCACTGTTATAATCAACTCCGACCATCCCAACACCAAGGTCCAACCTCCAGTGTCCGATCTCAGCGGGCCATATTAGCGAGGCGTCCCTCACTAATATGGTCCCCATCAACCTTCCACTCCTTTCAACTCCTCCCTCTACGGGTCTTTGTTGTGCAGTTACCGAATGCCTAGGGTTACGATAAACGTCTAGACATTGAGAAGGGGGGTGTGCCCCAACTCTTCTCGGTTACTCGCTCGATGAATAAAGGTCCGCGAAAGCTATATATACCTTTTTTCCATGCTCTAACTACTTTTGCCTTATGCCGCGATATATTTTAGTGAATTGAAGTGTATAATGCATTTAAATTTTAATTTAAAATAATAATATTTTTTAACTGAATCTTATTAATACGAAACTGAAAAATCAATTTAAAATTCGAGATAGTTTAGAAGATATTTCAGAAATTGTTCAAAAATTTAAAGAAAAGTTACCGTTTAATACCAGCTTGTGTTGGCAGCTTACGCTTAGCTGTTTTCCATATTTCATTGAGTACAAAAAGCGAAGGTATAACGGGCAGTATAGCCTTAGTCTTGCTGCAAACTTGGGGTGGATTGAAGAATCAAAATACAAGTTGGGAAACCAAAATATAACCTCCCCGACGTTAAGGTAACATAATCTAACCTAACCCTACCTAAAATAAGAGATGAAAAGAAATGTAGAGTATTGGAAGGGTAGAAGAAACAGCGTGCATTTCAATCACACTTCTCTATTTCCCCATCTAGGTTACGGAGTATAAGTATTTTTCCTTAACCTCAAGGATTCAGAGAATGCAAAAGAGTGTCCTGCGTTACCCATAATTATATGCGGCAGGGCGTAGATTTGTTAATAGACACACCAAATTAAATTTTTATTTTCAAAGTAAATATGTAAAATACAAGTGCTTGTAATATAAATTAACACTTGAGCATAGGCTGTACTGTGTGATTATCTTTGATAATCCACTGATTTGATAAAGACGAAGGATTTAGTCTGGGATGGCAAGGAATTAAAACGACGAAGATATGGTAGCAAGTTCCTCTTGGACAAACCAATAAATATTCTAGGCTGAATGTTTCATTTACAACCCATTGTCGGTAGATGATTGGCAATTACTTCCGGTACAGTTTTCGTCTGAAATTCTTGTTCTGACGTGGCCATAGACGACCATTACTGATATTTTCATCATACGAGAGATCCCAGTCATTGGAAGAATCCAAGGATGGAGCTGGTCGAGAGGTTTCTTTCCAAACCGGCTGACAAGACGTTAGTTTCCACTCCTATGATAAAAAAAATCTTAAAGACTGAAAGTAGACTAATTTCCATACCATTAGTATTTATAATTGAATAGCTCCTTTTACGTTTAGAATAACGAGGCCTATGAAGAACTGTTGAGCTTTTACTGACTGTTGGTATCTCATATGTCGAGTCCGAAAACACTCACTGCTTGCATTTTTCAATTCTTCGTAGCCAGGCCGTCTCTTTCTGGTGATAAATAAAATCCGTGTCGCTGCTCTGTTGACTTCAAATGGTGATGACATTCTGCGCTGGTTGATTTTCGACCTCAAGTCATTATAGCTCTCTTTCGTGTGGTCTCGTCTCGTCTTGTCGCCTGGTCTGCCAACGAAGTTCACTGTACATGGCTGCTTTTGATTATGAAAATAATCGGAAATGTTTCTTGGTTTTATAGTGGAGAAAAATGAAGCCTATTTTTTCAACATCAGATGTCCATTTTTTATTCAAAATTTTTGTTTTTTAAACACGGGAAACCTATTGTACTTCTGTCCAAGGAGAGTTTTTACGACTATAATGTTTCTTAACAGGTGTAACATTTTGTATCAATCCGCCTCAGCTTTAAATCTTATGTCGTTTCTATCTTGGATGGTCGTGTAAACGTACCTTTATATAGATTCTTCTATCCACCCAAGTTGGCAGCAAGCCTTAGCCTATACTGCCCGTTATACCTTTGCTTTTTGGACTAAATGATATATAAAAAACAGCTTAGCGTGTGCTGCCAACTCAAACTGGTATTAAACGGTAACATTTCTTTAAATTTTTGGACAAGGTGTAATGTTCTTACAGAGACATAATAGAATAAATTAGCCACATTTCTAAGTAATGCGATTTAAATTCAATCGCCTCAGTTTATTTGAGTACTATACCCAAAAGATCGTGAGAAAGAGGCCTCTTATCATCGAAATATAGGCGAGAAACGATTGCCCAAACAATCGAAGACGACACCATCGCGCAAGTGAGAGGGTTCACCATAATTCTAAACGCTAACGTAAACCATCCATTGGAGTATTGCATCAATAGCCTCGTTCACACTTAAAGGCAAAATCGGTTCCAAAACCAGTTCGAAGCGTTTTCCGTTTTCCCTGGTTCACACGCTGACAAGACGGTTCGCGGCCGTTCGTCCCGGTTTTACCTAAGCCAAGGCTTAGCGTAGTTTTAAAAAAATGCCCAGAATTTTAAATTTTGAAATAGTTATCTCAAACTAATTAGTAAATCGTGTTTGTAACTTGTTGGTTAATAATTTTTGACAGAAAGTATAATTTTAATCGCGTTATTTTAAGATTTATCAGCAAATTTGTCTTCCCGCCGCGTTATTTTCAAAGCGGATTGAACCGAAGCGACTTGGCCAAGCTGCTTCCCGAACCAACAAGAACTGATTTCTCACGTTGGTTTGATAACGAAGCGCATTTATGCCTATGTATGAACGAGGCTTTTGAGTACCGAATCTGTAAATATCGTTTTTATGGGCCCAGAAGAGATTTATTAGCTTTCCGCCCCCCAAAGGGGGAAGGAAAGGTAAAAGAATGATAGTACGAGGCTGGCTGGCGAACTACTTTTCGCGCTCCTTTTGGCTTAAAAAGGCTGGCGGAAGGATATATGTAGAAATAAAGCCCTAAAATTTCAACCTCGCGCCAGAAACCACTCTCAGAGTCACAGCTCTATCTCTGCGCCGAAGAGCTCATTCGCGCCAGAAGCTACTCTCACAGCTCCATATCTGCGCCCAAGAGCGCGCGAATTTTCAGCCTCTGTGGCCCGACGGGGACTCGAACGGTCCATCTCGTGAACGATCACGAATACCTCTACATTTTTATCTCTGAGACTAGGTGAAGCATCGTAACCACTACACCACGGAGACATGTGTACGAGAGAACCTAAAATAGTCTATAAGCTTTCCGTAGCGCAGGGGGCAAGATACAGGGGAAATACACGACGACCGTAGACAACGCGAAATTTATCTCTCGTGTAATATACAAGTAAGTCTACATGTATATAGTTGAAGGCGTTTGGACTGCCTTGCGCATTGACTACGCGAGAGATCTCTCGCCTCGCGTAATATACAAGTCTACATGTATTTAGTTGAACGAACGTATATATAGACATATATAAGTGGCGAATTAAATTGGATGATAAATTTTATATAGCGAATTAAATTGAATGTATAATTTTATGTAGCAAATTAAATTATTTATGTAGCGAATTAAATTGGATTTATAATTATTATTATTGCTTTTTATTTCCTATTGATTGACGTGACCATAGAAATTATATATTATATGTCTATGGCCCCATCTAGTTAATTAATTTACAAGTTTAAGATAAATTGACGTTATTTCCAATTCAAATTATTAATTTTTCAATGTAGCGAATTAAATTGGATGTATAATTTTATAGATACTTAATTATTATTACTTATTATTTCCAATTGATTGACGTGAAAATGAAGTTTGGTCTGATACTTTCAAGATTACGTACATATATTTGATCTTTTCGGGGCCCAATAATTTTTCATATACTTTAATATCTTATTACGTTACTATTTCTCACTTTATTCCCCCCCCTTACGCTATCCTGCCTTATTATAAGCGGGGAATTATCATAAAGGTATTTGTTTTGGTTCAAAGTGATGGTGAAGTAAATGTTAAGGACAATCCGCGTGTTCTGATATGATTTGTAAATGCACTGGTTAAGTTTTGAAATATTTATAATCTCCCTAATCAGATTTGATGAAGGATTTTAAATTATGAATGTGTAATCATTTAAACTTTTATTCTGCCTCATTCTCACAGGCAATGTTGAAATATTTTATGCAAAAATTTATTCTTTAGTTTTAACTTGAAGTAAGGATGTATTTACAGACTAGAAATGCGATGGGGAGTGCTGAGAAAGAAGCACATAAATAGTTGCAATGCCATATGTAAGAACCTTTTAAAGAAAGCGATAAAACGGATTTCATTAAATTTTTTTTATCCAAACTCATTTACATCATTGTTACACAAAGTACATTTTATTCACTGTTTTAACAATTATTAAACCGGTTTAGGTACAGTTTTTTAAATTAACAAGGATTAAAATATAAATTATAGTAAATATATTTCTAAAACAAGTTTACGGATAAATTCAACATACCTAGCTAGAAGTTCTAATTCCCCTTGCAAAATTATTATTGTTTGCGAGTGACATGGGCATTTTGTGACGAGAAATGCCAATTCTTGAATAAACTTCTTCAATATCGGTTGCGGTATGAGTAATATTGGCAAAGTTTAGCTTTCCAAAAGTCACGAAAAATATTTGAGATCTTTACACTGGCAAGTGAGAGTTCCGAACTTTATCCCAGTTATTGATACGGCATTCTTTGCTTTTTAAATTTTAAGCGTAGAAACAGTTTGGTTGTGAGACCTCTTAAACATTACTACTATATGTGGTACACAACTCATAAATGGTGATAAAATTCAGCAGAAAATCAATGTATGCAATCCTATAAATAAATAGCGTGTTACTTACCTACGTGGAAACTAAAAAGGAGCAACGAAACAAACAAAATCTTGTTTGGAGGGCATATAAGCTCACACCTACAAGAAACGTTATATTGTGTTTCAGATAATATTTTTTCTAAATATAAACCTTTCATGTGATAGCGAGCAAAAATTTATATATATATTTTTGTTGCGAGTGACTTACGATGGAATCTAGCTTTTTGAGTTAGCGAGCCGATGATAGCGCGATTCAACGGCAGCTGAGCCGAGCCCGAGGCCCGAGCTTCACGACGAGGCTCAGAGCTGTCGTTGAGACTCGCTGTCGCCGATTGTTCACGTCGCGAACGGGGACTGGGAGAGAGTATGTGCCGCGGATTTTGCCTAGTACTGAGGAAGGTTTTTTAAATAGGCTCAGAAATTAAAATATGGCCTCTATCAAAGTTCACGCATAAATATACGCGCAAAGGTGAAAAAATATAAATCCAGTTTATATCTTGTCTAAGCTTAATTTTGATTCAGTGAGATTCCTAAGCTCTTCAGCGACGGCGATAGGTGAACCCCGAACACGCCGTGGCTCTCGCCATAGCATCTGGCTCGGTTAAGCCTTGTCTTGACTCTTTTACACTCCTGTACACCCTAAAATTCACTACTAAAATCCTATTTCTCAGCGACTGGTGTGATTTGTTCACCGTTGTGTTACGACACAAAGGGGAAAACAAGTTGGATAGTGTCCATCATGCAGTTTAAATTTTTAAACTTCTAACGTTTTTTCTTAATTTTAAGTATTTTTTCGGGACTTTTTAAGGTTCCCATATAATTTTAGGCATACTTTTCTTTACGTAAGATCCCAGCTAATGTACTTTACCTTTCCTCAAATGATAATGTTCATTTTATAATTCCTCTTACAAAGTTCTACTATATCTTTAAAAACTCAAAAAATTTTAGTATACAAAAACTATTTTATTTAAATCGTAAAACATCTCGAAGTAAATAACGCGAGAATTATAAGTACAGCAATTTAATACATTTCAAACATTGAGTAGTTTTTACAAACTATGGATGTGGCCAAATCAAAATATCCAGGGAAAATTCGTTTTTAGGGCCACCCCGAATAATGTAAGAGGTAGTTATATTATCGAGTCTGACAGCAGTTGGGGTAGTAGATCATAGTAATAGATAGTCATAACGATTTTAAAGGGACATTCACACGCCATTTTTAGAAAATATTTTCAGTTATGGTTCCACGCGGTCTTGATTAAGGTACAAGCTTCGCAGCAGTGTTTCGTATACCTTGCTATATAGAGCGGAAAGCGTTAAGACTGCCTTGCGCATTTGTTAAAGTTAAAAAATCAAATAATAATAAAATCGTGCCTACTTTTTAATTACTGTGAATTTAATGGGATACTCATGATATAATATAATATTCAAAATTAAAGGGCTCTCTCTACTAACTAGAATTCAATAGATATTTCTTATCATTCTACTGTTTAAGAAATGAAATATTTGTTTACCATTTTGAGGCAATTAGTAAAGCTCGGCTAAGCTTATGATTTCACCCTTTTGTAAACAATTCAGGCACCTTACTTTCGATTACTTCATGTACTTTATCAATATTTCCTTATTTTAATCTGTGTTTAACTAGAGATACTCTCGAACCCGAAAGACGTCTTATCAAATTTTGTCAAAGTACCTTTGTTTGTATTAATTCAAATTCAGTGGACGGTGGGATCTTGGATACCCGTGTAAAAGCACTTTTATTTAGATTCTTCAATCCACCCCAAGTTTGCAGCAAGACTAAGCCTATACTGGCCGTTGTAACTTTGCTTTTTGGACTAAATGATGTATGGATAACAGCTTAGCGCGTGCTGCCAACTCAAGCTGGTATTAAACGGTCACATTTCTTTAAATTTTTGCACAATTTCTTAAATATCTTCTAAACTATCTCGAATTTTAAATTATTTTTTCAGCTTCGTTATTAATTAGACTCAGTTAAACAATATTCTTGTTTTAAATTAATATTTAAATGTATTATACGCTTCAATTCTCTAAAAGATATCGCGGAATAAGGGCAAAATAGTTAGGTCATGGAAAAGGGGTATATAAAGCTTTCGCGAACCTTTATTCATCGAGCGAGTAACCGAGAAGAGTTGGGGAACACCCCCCTCTTCAACGTCTAGACGTTTATCATAACCCTAGGCATTCGGTAACTGCACCACAAAGAACCGTAGAGGGAGGAGTTGAGTGGAAGGTTGATGTGGACTATATTAGTGAGGGACGCTAATATGGCCCGCTGAGATCGGAAATTGGACCTCTGTGTGGTGATGGTCGGAGGTGATTATAACAGTGGAGGTGATTATAACAGTTGAAGTATAATTGCCTTCAACTGTCCAGCATCGAGCTTCGACTGTAAAGTGGATGGTGGAAAGTGATAATATGCAAATGGAGACGTCCTGTTGACACTTGAAATTTATTATGGCAGCCACGCTTAAAGGAGGTAATTCCCGTTAAACGGAATTGAACGATAAGCTAGTATGGCTCCACGAGCTAGGAAGTGACAGACACAGACACACGTATAAAGAGTTGGCACCTAGCGACGAACGGGAAGCACAGCCGGTTTCTTGTAAAGAGAGCGCCGCTACCAACTCAAGCGCGCCACGGGGGAAAAAAACACCCTTTTTTTGGACTTAGCGCAAGCGAGAACGTGGAGCCGAACACCCACAAACCGATAAAAAAAAGAAAAAAAGTAAAAAAAAAAACTAAAAAAAGTTGTTTAAATGAAATAAGAAGAGACAAAGAAGAAGAAGAGGAGGAGGAAGAATGGTCCAGTAAGTAAACGAGGATGATCATGGTGGGTGAGGGCGCCCCCGTAGTGGTGACATTAGCAAAAAAACGAAAAAAAAATAAATGAAAAAAAAAGTGAATGAAACCTCCACTCGAGGTAACAAACCCTCCAGTCAAGGGATGAATCTCAATAAATCGCAGTATGGTGGCTACTCTATTAAGTACAACACCCCGACCGGTACCTAGGTCGTCTACGGACGATTTGGTGCCAGTACGTTTCTCGGAAGATGAAAATCTGATAGCCAAAGCCGTGAACTCTGCAAGCTTTGTTAAGGAGGCTTTTTTCGCCGAGACCACGCGCGACGCGCGTCTCGACTCATGTAGCCAACAAACGCAAAAGGCACGAACGATATCGTTGCCGCGACCAGACGGGATTCCGACTTAGAGGCGATCAGTCATAATCCCACGGATGGTAGCTTCACACCACTGGCCGCTCGACCAAGCACATGTACCAAATGTCCGAACCTGCGGTTCCTCTCGTACTGAGCAGGATTACTACCACAACGACAAGTCAACAGTAGGGTAAAACTAACCTGTCTCACGACGGTCTAAACCCAGCTCCCAATCCCTATTAGTGGGTGAACAATCCAACGCTTGGCGAATTATGCTTCGCAATGATAGGAAGAGCCGACATCGAAGGATTAAAAAGCGACGTCCCTATGAACGCTTGGCCGCCACAAGCCAGTTATCCCTGTTGTAACTTTTCTGACACCTCTTGTTTAAAACTCTTAAAGTCAAAAGTATCGATAGGCCCCGCTTTCACGGTCCGTATTCATACTGAAAATCAAGATCAAGCCAGCATTTGCCCTTTTGCTCTACGCGAGGTTTCTATCCTCGCTGAGCTCACCTTAGGACACCTGCGTTACCTTTTGACAGATGTACCGCCCCAGTCAAACTCCCCGCCTGACACTGTCCTCGGAGCGGATCGCCCCGAGCCACGAAAGCCCGGCGCTTAGTGCTAGAAAGGTGAACCTTACGGTTCGCTCTCCGCTTCACCAAGTAAGTAAAGAAACGATGGAAGTAGTGGTATTTCACCGACGGCCGCGAGCGACCTCCCACTTATGCTACACCTCATGTCAGACTCAACAGGGTCTTCTTTCCCCGCTGTTTTTGCCAAGTCCGTTCCCTTGGCTGTGGTTTCGCTAGATAGTAGATAGGGACATTTATTCGTGAAGCTATGTCACATGCCAGGGGTTACCTAGATAATAAGAGTGCCTATAGCTGGCAATAAGTAAGTATATTGCAGCAGCCGTAATTTTAAAGGTAACTTAGTTTTATTTTAATTTAAATTTAAAAGGAGTTTAGTTTTAGTTTAATTTATTTTTAAAGGTAAGTGTTTTGATTTAATTTTAAAGGTAATTTAAATTTATTATAATTAATGTTTACGTATTAGATAAGGGAACGGTCTTAGCCTACTTTTTTTTCTTCCTTCTTTTTCATCCGTTGATACGGGACGTACTGTTTGAATTTAAATTATTATAGGCCAGATTAGATAGGAGTGGATTGGGTTTTTTTCGATGCTACGGGGGCGTCCTTTTTAAAATTTAATTTATTATAGGTCAGATTAGATAGTGTCTATATAAGAAGACAATGAGGTTTCGTTGCCCTGGCGCATCGCAATTCAAGAGTTCATTTAAGGATTTATTGTGGTTGAAGAAGCTATCCGTTAAAGGGAAGTTATAAACGTAATGCAGAGTGTCGCCCACCCCGCCGCAAGCGCAGTCAGGGGTGTCAAAAATTCCCATTTTATGTAGGTATCCAGGAAATTTTCCGTGCCCGCTGAGGATCTGGGTTATGTAATGACCCTGTTGTATAACGCTCGTCTGAAAAATAGGGTGAATATTGTAGGTGTGGCGACCCCTAACCGAGGATGCCCATCTGAGTTGCCAGATCACCAGCGTCTCCTTGGTCAAGAGCCGTTTGATGGCAGTTTTGGTCGGAAGCATGTCAACAATGGTCTGGGCAGCTTTCGTGGCTTCCTTAGCCAGTTGATCCGCTCGCTCATTACCAAGTGCACCGTTGTTTGCTTTTATCCACGATAAACGGACACCGACCGAGTCTCGTAGAATTGACTTGATTTCATTTACTAGCGGGTTTTTGTGGCTTCTGTTTCGAAGGGCTTGCACGGAGGAGAGGCTGTCAGTATAAATGACGGCGGATTGGATGTGTTCTTTGCGCAGCCATTGGGCAGCGCATTGGATCGCAAGTAACTCCAAATGGAAGATATCCGTTTGATGCTGGGGCACGTGGAATTTGTTGCTATCCACCTCCGTTCCATTCCGAAAAACAACGAAAGCGCAGCCCGACCCGTTATCGTCTTTAGAACCATCAGTGTAAATTTCGAATTCATCATTCGTGGGTTCTTCCGAAGGGAAAGTTAAAACTGTTCGTGATGCGGGATGTAGGTTCCAAATATCGGTAGGGTATGTGAAATTTCCGCCTCGTAGGGAAATAGAGCCATGTTTGGCATCGAGTCTTTTTTTGTAGGCACGAAATAAAGCCGCCTCCTGGTTTGCCACTAGATCAACTGGCATAGTGCCGCAGATTACCGTTAGGGCGTCAGTGGAAACAGAGCGGTATGCCTGGGAAACGCGTTATAGGGCGACTCGCTGAGTCCGTTGTAATAGGGCTATCATAATCTTGTTTTGGGATTCCTTCCCCCAAGCGCCCGCGCCATACACTATCACCCTCTCCAGCGCTCGTTTGTATATAGTTTTAAGGGCATTGCCTTTCATACCCCAATTCACTCTAGCGAACGAGGCAACATCGTGTGATAGGGTAGTGACGCGTTTTTTGATCCATTTGAGGTGTTGTATGAAGTTAAAGTGGACTTCGATTATGACACCTAGGTAGCGAATGTCCTCGGAATGACGTAAAGATATTCCTTCAAGTTTGAAGAAGGGGTATCGCGGATTTCTGGGCTTTTTCTTAAAGCGGCACGGTTTCATAAATTTAATGACCTTTGTTTTACACGCGTAAAAGGTCAGTTTATTGGCGTTCTTCCATTCGCTCAGCAAAGCCAGAATAGCGTTTCCAGGAAGTTCCTACTCGGCGCGAGAGTTGTGAGAAGGTCGTCCGCAAAACCTTGAGTTTCAGAGTTGGTGGGAAACTAGTCGAAGGGCGTCATCCACAACTAGGTTCCAAAGCAGTGGGCCGCAGCATGAGCCCTGCGGACAGCCCCTAGAGATGAAGCGGGAATTGGCACGTTTTCCGTGACTAAGGACACCTTACGATTTTGAAAAAAAATCGCGAGGAGTGAATATAGGTTTTTTGGACCATTCCGTCTTTTAAGGGCGTGTAGAATGCCTGGAACCCAGACTTTGTCAAAGGCCCCCTGTAGGTATTGTCTAACGCGATGTTTGTTTGGCTCAGTTGAATGGCTTTGTGCAGGACCGCGACAGTGGAATTGTCGTGGCGAAAGCCGAACTGATTTTCGTGAAGCGGAGCATTTAAATGCAGGAAGTGATACAGCCGGTTTGTCATTAACTTGTCCAGTATCTTGCAAAGGATGGACAACAAGCTGATAGGACGATAGGAGGAGCCTGTTAACCCGTCTTTGCCGGGCTTGTTGAGAAGAAGGAGTTTCGCAGTCTTCCACTCTGGGGGAAAGTGCGAAAGCGAGAGGCATGCGTTAAATAGAGCAACAAATACGTCTGGACGGACCGAGTACACTCTGCGTAGGATTTCGATGGTAAGACCGTCGAATCCTGGGGCCTTGTTTCCCGGAATTTCCTCAATAATCTCCCGAAGTTCATCCTCGTCAAACAGTTGCGCATCCTGTGTAGTTGGTGGCAACAAAATGTCGTTCCTTATAATACATTGCGCGGGTGTGTCGGTTGCTGCGTCATGGGGGGGAAAGCTCATCCAGTATCGCATTATAGGACTCCTCAACCGTAGACGTAAAACATCCGTCTGGTCGGCGGATACTGCGTAAAATCGGGACGCCTCTTTGTTTCTTCGTTGCAAGTTTATATGGGAGAGTGAACGGGTTGACCTCGGATATGGTAGATCAATATTTTTCCCAAGATTCTTGTTTGGCATGATTAACGTGTATCTTGAATTTGGCCAGTTCAATCTTGTAGAGGCTGCCATTGCAAAGTCTGCAATTTGGTTCCGCTGATCGTTGGTGACGTCCGCGGAGGGCTTTGACTTTCTTCCTGTGAGTAGTGAGAGCAGCAGTCCACCAGGGAACACTCCTATGTTTCTTCTCACTTCTACGCTTAAGGGTAGGGTAGCATAGCAAACTGCCTTAATGTTAGTGGTTATCTTTGCCGCAAACTCGTCAAGAATTGTCGTGTTTATCAATATGGGGATTTCAATGGCCTAAAAAGGTCAGTTGCTTTTTCCGTAAACAGAGGCCAGTCAGCGTTAGTGAGGAAGGTAAAATTCGGGTCAAGCCTGAAAGTAATGTAGCGGTGATCGCTTAGGCTGTCCTCGTCATCAATGACAGTAAAATCTGAAAGTTGAGGCTGGATATTGCCCGAAACCAAGGTAACGTCAATCCAGCTCTGGCCGTTCACGGTGCAGAAGGTTGGGGGAGAGTACCGGTCGTTAGCAACGAAGAGATCAAGTGTTTGAATAAAATCGACTGTGACATCACCACGGTCGTCGTCCGTTGAAGACCCCAGAGAGAGTTCTTGGCGTTGAAATCGCCCGCAATTATTAAGGACTGACCCACGGATTGGGCCACAAGGGTGGAAACGCTGTGTAGGACTTCTGTAAGGACTCCAGAGGGTGGAGCATAAAGGCTCAATAGTCGAAGCTGAGTGCCCCTGTGTTGGATGTGAACATACAAATAATTTGCCGTAACCTGGAACAAGACGACATTTATTTGTCGGTTTAAAACAACTATAGCCGCCTTGCCACCCTGTGCATAATGAAAAACTTGCGAAGTTAACGGAAATCCCATAAGACGGCCATCGACAGAGTACGGTTCCTGTATTAGGGCGATGTCAATCTTGGTCTTGAGGAGTTGCTGGCGCAGAAGCGCCGTAGTAGCTCGGCCCTTGCCTAGGTTAATCTGAATGAATTTAAGACCACTGTAGTGGCTGACTGAAGGAACCTCGACGTGGGATGCGGCAGGAGAGGTAGGTAAAGTTTGATTTTGAATATGGGTGTGTGAGAGTATATGAAAGGTGAAGGGTGTACTTGCGTGTGTGTGAAAGTGGGTGCTCGTGTGAGTGTGAAAGTGTGTGGAAGGGTGTGCTTGCATGTGTGGATGTGTAAGTGGTGGTGTGTTAATGAGTGGGTGAACGTGAAAATTGGGGGACGAGATGTGATTGTTCGGACTATCCATAGTCAATTCGCGAACGACGAAGCTGGATTTCACGCTGGTTTCATGGACAGTTATTATCCACGCTGGAATGCTTGTTCGATTATTTGGTCTTGTAAGTAGCGTTTGAATTGGTGCAGTTAACACAGTGCCCGTTGGTGGCCTTGCAGGTGCGGAAAGCATGATATCCACCACAGAAAGTGCACACGTCTGCTGCGGCCTGACAATCGCACTGTAAATGTCCTATTTTAGCACATTTAAAACAGCGCGGAACATTTATATGTTCTGTCACTGGCAACCGCAACCAGTCGATTTGAACCTTTCCCTCGGTCATTAGGGCCCCGAAAATTTTGGGTGATGTCTCCACGACCCAGTTGTTGGTACCATTACGCCCATGAAGCGGGTATTTTACGATGACATCCCCAGAAGCATAAAGTGGTCCTCTTTGCTCAACAATAGCGTCGGTAACATCTTCTTTTGTGAGGCCACTGTGCACTCCAAAAATACGGATTAGCGGTCTCTGTTTCCACGGGTCAGTATTTTGAACTTGTCTGTCAACGAGGTGTTGGCATTGAGTTAGAATCAATAGTAGTGTTATCCATGGCTGGAGACGTGGCAAAAATCGGAATATTGTAGGCTGTGCCTGTCATATGTTTTTTTATAAATCCGTACTTTCCCGGGAGTCAGCGGTCTTTCCCGCCGTCAGCTGCCGAAGAAATCCCCGCCTCAGCTCGGATAGGTCTCGCCGGTAAGAAGGAACAAAACCAGGCGCTTTAGGGCAGAACCGCTACTATCCCAACCATCCCCCGAGCTTCAAACGATAGTTGCCGAGGCAACGATAAACATCAGCCCGGTACCCGGAAAGGACCTCCAGGGCGACCCTACAAAGACCATAGGGTTACCGACGACCATTATGCAAGGACAGGGCCGGGAAGTTAGTTCGGCTGAAACCGGTGTAAATAATTGTGAAGGGGGCTCTAAAGAGCAGTGAAGTGCAAATGGTGAAATGAGATGAACGAAGGAATGTTGGTGAAGATTGTTAATAAATAAGTAAATTAAAATTTGATTAATAATTAATTGATGAATTAAATATTAACAAATTAAATTAAGTATCAATTGTAATGATGTGAATGAGAGTGAGGAAAGGTAAAATAATTAAGGTGAAATTTAAATAACGTAATTAGTGCATGAAATTCTCAGAGAATTTTCCCTTTTAAAACAGGGACAATCTAAATCGAGACTGGAATGAGCGGTATTATGTTTGGTCGAGCGCAAAAATTGGAATTCGAACAGTTACGGCAGTTTGGTGGCGCCCCCTGACACGAAGTGAAGTGATGGGCGCCTGCACAAAGAGTACAATACTGTATAGTGCTAGGGCAAGTTGTTTGGGTGTGACCCAGGAGGCTACACTTATAACACTTTCGAACATTGAAATATTTTTTGACGTAATGATTAGTCCAACCGAGATGGACTCGACGGAGCTTTTTTAGATGCTTAAAAGCCAGCGGAGTACATTCTAAGACCCAGTGTACGGAGTCGGACTTCCTGTTAAAGGAAAGCGAAGCTTTATTTCTGTCTGATCAAAAGGGAGATCGTTTTAATTGAAAAGACAATCCAGAACGTCCACAAGTTTAAGCTGGTTAATTGAGCCAGTAATCACTGATATAGCAGCCCGTCTATCCGAAAAAACGTAAAACGGGGTCTTAATGTTACAGCGGTCAAACCACAATAAGGCAGCAAAAATTGACCAAGCTTCCGCATGAAAAGCGGTAGAGGAATCGCTAAGCCTTTTAAGCTCATAGGTGACCTCAACCCCCCCCCGAAAAAACTACAAATGCAGAGCCTACCGAATCGCTACCCTTCGAACCGTCAGTAAAGACCTCTAAATCATGACTATGCGGTATACTTTGTTCAAAATACGTAATATGCCTTTATGCTGGGTGAGTATCCCACCTATCAACTAACTCTTCAAGAAGAGTTCAAGAAGAGGAGGGTCAATAACTTGGTCCATAAAAATAGCCGGAATCCTACGATTAACCACTCTATAAAAAGAAGCCTCGGCAGCTATCGTTAAATCTAAGGGAAGAACCCCAGCCATAACACATAAAGCGTCATTAGATACTGTACGATAAGCTGACTTGATCCGGAGAAGCGGGATGTGCTGGATGAAAGCTAGCTTCTTCCGCATAACGGAGTTCTCACTCTGCTTCCACCAGGCACCACACGCATAAACAATAACTCTCTCGATACACGCCTTGTATATGAGCTTTAAATCGGGTCCCTTAATACCCCACTTATTTCGTGCTACCCTAGATAACTTGGCCGTAATACTGGCTGTTTTAATTTTTCATTCCCTAAGGTGCGGGATAAACGAGTGCCTATCATCTAGGACGACTCCCAAAATGGTCATTTCTTCTACATTGCGAACCCCTGTACCCAGGAGCTTAAAAAGGGCTTCCTGCTCATGCGAGCCTCACACGCTATAGTAAGGGCACACATTTTATTAGAGGCAAAGGTCAATTTATGCGCAGCTCTCTATTCATCCAGCCGCTCTAGAGCGATGTTACACTCACGCTCGAGCCGCTGTCTGGAAGGAGCCCAAACAACTGCATAAATATCATCCGCAAACGCTTGTACATGAGTACTATCCCCAAAAGGTAAATCTAGCGCTAAATCGGCAATCAAATTCCACAACGTAGGTCCACTACGCGACCCTTGCGGACAACCCCTAACAACGGTCTTAGTAATAAAGGTAGAAGGAGTAGAATAAACTACCTTACGTTCACTAAAATAATTTTGGAAAACCTTGTAAAGGTTTCTTGGCAGATTTATCTTTTTTAACCGTGACAAAACCGAAGGCCACCACACATTGTCAAATGCTCCCTGAATATCAATGGAAATGATAGCGGCATGATTCCCCAAATCACGTTTTTCCTTTATGATATCCAGGATTCTAAGAAGAGCGCCGGTCGTGGACTTTCCATGCCTAAACCCATATTGCTCTTCCTTAAGTTGCCCATTACGGTGAAGGAAATGGTAAACCCTACCAGTTAGAAGCTTATCATATACCTTTCCAACTACTGAGGGAAACAAATCGGCCTATAAGCTTTAGGATCTTCAGGATCTTTACCCTTCTTCGACAAAAGGACCAACTTCGCAATTTTCCAAACCCTGGGAAAGACAATGTCTTTAAGACCTATTAAAAAGTGCTAAAACTATATGAGGGATAACTTGAAAGATTTGCTTAAATATCTCGATGGTAATACCATCAAGCCCAGGGGCTTTACCATTAGCAAAACTTCCGATGACATCTTCCACTTCACCGATCGTGAAGGGAACGTCGTCCGGACTATCGGGCGGGATAACAATATCCCCCCTAGTCCGGGTGTGATGCTCCGAATCGGTGATAGTGGAATCGTCGGGGAGAAGTTGCCCAGTAGCAAATCTAAAGTGTCAATAAAGGAAGAAGTCTGAGAGCCATCAGGTCGCCGAATGCTTCTTAACTCAGTAGGTCTAATCACCTTGTCTAGTGCAATCTTATACGGTAAATTGAAGGGGCTGTCCATATTGGACGTCGAACAAAACTCCCTCCAAGAGTTAAGACGAGCCTCTTTAATGACCCGCTTATACATGGCGTGGAGTTTGTTATATTCAACTTTTCTTATAATACGAAGGGCCTGATCACGAGTACCTTGCATTCGACGACGAAAGGCACGAACCTTCCGCCTTAAGTTTGTAGAATCAAAAAGATTGTTGCGTTTAATATATAGTTTAATTTTACAATGTATAGCCTGTGTGGATCTTTAAAGTAAGTTACAATATTCTAGCTTTTTTTATTTACTTTATAATTTTATAAAATGCATTCCGCTAATAATTTTCGTTCTATTATGAAACAGCTACAGTGACCAATTAAATATTTAAAACAAAAGAGTTTCTATACTCGCTCGATTACCAAAGATTTAGAAAATTAAGAGATTAAATACGTAGAAAGACCTTGAAAGCGCCGCGAGGTTTCTATATACTTCGTAATGGTATTTAGATTGAAGAGGTAGTTTCCATTCGAAAACCATATTTTTTATACTTTATAGTCACATCCAAATTAACCAAATATCAGTAATATGTTAAATTGGATTCCCGGTTTACATAATTATAGTAAGTAGTCAGTTTCAGTGATTTTCTCGAGTACGGGTCATGAAGTTTTGGTTATCTAAAGTAACTGTTCCACGTGAAAATTGTTTTTACTTTAGTGTTATATCTCTCGCGAAAGAAATAGTTACTTTTAGCGGGTGTTTTGATTTTCTATTATTTTACTACAAAGTTTACTAATTCTATTGAGCCTAAGCCATTAAAACTTATATTAAAATTGTATGAAAAAATACAGATGTAATTTAAGGGAAACTTTAAAAGACGTAACGAGATATTATTGCACCTTAACCCTTTTCCATAAATATACAATGCCATTTCCCAATCAATTTTATACAAGCGAATCATTTAATTAAATTGTGATGCTTTATTACACCGTACCCAAAATATAGTTTTAATTTATCTACAAGACTTTGGGAAAATTAAACTATTGTTAAAACTGTACTTACTTTGGAAAACGGGATTTGAGTTTGGTTAAAGTGTCTGCCAATCAAATATAATAATTAAAAAAAACTATACTGGTAAGACCCTTCATTACGGACTAAAACTGTTTTAAATGGCATTTATAACGAAAAATTCATCAAAAAGAGTTTAACAAGATGGTCAAGTCCATAAGGCAAAACAACAACATGATGGAACTTTACGACTTCCAATCCCGTTTAAAGTTCATTACAAAGGTAAGGTATTGCAATTTAACTCTAATTAACAGCCCTCATCCTCCCTCATAATTTTTTTTACTTTGTTTCCCATAATATAATCAGGCCCCGAACCCTTTAAATATAGTTTCAAATATTGGGATACCTTTCGGTGCTGCATTCTCTCTTTAAATATATCCAAAAGTTCAAAACGTCTCAATTGGAAGGTTCTGTACGAGAAGAATGTTTCTTACACCTTTGCCACGTTGGATTGCAGCCTACGATAATAGAGGAAATATAGCAAGACCGATACGACATGGAGTGACATTACTTCAGACATATCATAATTGTATTAGAGAGTTAACAATTAAAAATAACCATTTCCAGTCTTAAGGGTGAATATCATTGCTTTTTCAACAGGCCACAATACACACCAATTGATCTTATGACATCACAAATTGTATACAACAATGGAAAACCTTGAAAAATCACTCAAAATTGGGTAAAAGAGGTTTAAAATAGGTCTTTAACCACGGAGGTCACGTGTACAGAAGGCCCTACCAGAGGACGATTCAGTGGTTATTTGTACGTGGGGATGAAAAGAACGAGATTGGTATCATTTGACCTTTGCTGACTCGCCTGATAGCCATTTGAAACCCTTTATTTCTACCAATGAAGACGAGCGAAATTTTTTTTGTGTCACTGTCCCTTTAATGTTGATTATGGGCGGGTTAGGTAGGGTAATTTGTGGACTTTCCGGGTGGGGCCCATTAGGCTAATATGTTGAATGAAGGGTGGAAAGATGTTCCCCTCCTTGTTTATTTTGGGGGCGGGGCTATTATGCAAATTTGTTTACCTTGGAGGCGGGGCTTATTGGGCAAATTTGTTTATTTTATGAGCGTGACTTATGCAAATCTGTTGACGGATTCGTTGTTTTTTATTTTGGGGCGGGGCTTCTTATGCAAATTTGTTGATTTGATGACGTCATTGGTTGTTTTGGAGGGGGGTGGAAAGATAAGTGTTTTCCCCTCTGTCAGCCACCGAACTCAATGAATCAAAGCTTTATTGGATACGAAAAATTCAACAACAGTCCTATCCTGAAGATTACAAAGATTTGAAAGATTATCGACTATTGGGAAAGACATCGAAACTACTTCAGTTCCAGCCATTTCTGGAAAATAACGTCATTCGATTAGGAGGGCGCCTTCAGTTCACCAACATTGGCTAGGAAATTAAATATCCTTATATCATACCCGCCAAGCGTTGGCTTTCGGAAGTAATTGTCATCGACCACACCAAAGAGTAAAACATTGCGGTATGGAAACTATGTAAGCGCAGCTGCACCAAGAATTCTGGATACCACAGGGTCGTCAATTGGTCAAAATAGATAGATGCGGAAGATGCCGACGTTACAGATCGAAGCATGGAGTACAAATAATAGCACCATTGCCCATGGGCAGAGTCGTAGAATTATCACCATTATTAACTACGGGAATCGACTTCGCAGGCCAACTGTACATAAAGAATGGACACGAAAGTACAAAGGTCTATATAGCGCTCTATGCGTGTGGCGTAACACGAGCAGTATATTTGGAGTTGGTCACCGATAAATATATCTGATCATTTCGACGATACGTATCCAGAAGGGGTCTAGTTCCAAAAGTCTATTCAGACAATGTAAAGACTTTAAAAAGAGCAGAAAAGGAACTCAAATCTCTCTATGGCTGTATTGAAGAAGACAAATTCCAGGAATATTTAGGCCAGCAAGGTATCCGCTGGAAGTACATTGTTGAGAGAGCTCCCTGGTGGGGAGGGTTTTGGGAGAGGATGGTGTGGTCAGTAAAGGAGTGTCTCAAGAACACGTTGGGTCGTTGTAGTCTGAACTATGAAGAGGTTATCACCAGTATCACGGAAATAGCTGTTCTCAACTCACGGCCACTAACGTATACCTTCTCGGACGAACCCTTGCCTTTATCCCCTTCCCACTTTCTTATAGGCAAACTTCTCACTAGCCTTCCGAGTCAGAAATATTCTAAGTATCCTTCAACGACCCAACGAGACCAATTAACCAAGGACCTACGTTATAGACAGATGATTCTTGACTAGTTCTGGAATCGATGAAGTAAAAACTATCTTCTCGAGTTGAAAACTGCACATGCCAATAAACCAGTTCATGACGTCATCAAATTCAAGATAGACATTATAGACTTGTTAGCCGAGCCCAGAATACCCCGTCAAAGTTGGCGCATAGGCAGGATACACTAAGTTTTTCCCGGACGGGACGGTAGAGTCAGAACAGTTTAGTCAAGATACCAGAAGGAACGATAATACGGTGAGCAGTACAAATGTTGCATCGGTTCAAGGATTCTGAGTGATGAACAAAGTTTTTCGTGGGGAGAATGTCGAATCCTTGCTTAAAAAGAACATTTGAAACTTTGCTTAAAAATAACATGTGAAACCGGGTTTAATCTGTTAAAAAACAATTGTAATCTTTACGAACTTAGACCTTAGTTAATTGTTTTATTGAAAATTTTCTGTATTAAAGAGCCCTGTTAATACTGATAAGGTTGAGTTAACTAGTAGTGCCAGTGGAGTAATGTTTGTTTTAAAAGAGAATAAATTCTATACGAACAGTTAGGAAAAACTGTAAACATTTACATGTAATTAATAAACTAAGTTTTCGAGTGATTAGTTATTGAGCACAGTTACAGAAGTCGCGACAGTCAGGGGATTAGATAATGAATAGCCAATCGCAAGTCTCGCGTCACCAAGAGCCAATTAGATAAAACTCTATCGAAATAAGATCGTAGATCTCCTAATGAAAACTAGGTGATAATATAGACAAAATTTTAAAACGACAAAATGGGAATGATGATATTAATATTAGATTGGTACGACCACTGGAACTCCGTGGTCTTCTCGGTTTGCCGAATCTAACACTGACCTTAAAACATTTCCTGGTGGGTAATGAATGTCAACTTGTTGACGAGCAGAGCCAAAGAACCATAGAACACTTGCAACGTTTGCACCTACCCCAAGGGGTCGTGCACCAGCTTTTGCAAGTGCAATTATTACCAACAATCGGCTCCACTTGGGGTCCTTCCCCAAGCCGCCGTTGCACGTTTTAAAAATATGAGATATAGATACTGCGCTTGACGGCTTGCGTTAATCTATAAAATATTTTGGCTCGAATATAGCTTTTAGTTAATCTACGTTTCATTATTTATAGAATATTTAAATATCGATAGGTTTCTGGAAGAGCTCTCCATAAAATCGCGGAGAAATAATTGCATCTATTAGCGCTAACAAATGAATGCCTAATGAGAAGCCTTAACTGGCCGCGAATTTCGTCCAGAAAAGGGGGAGGGGGTTGCGGCGTACCGTGTCTAGTTGGTGGCCAACAGTGCGCGCCGTGTGACGTCGGTAGGAGACCGTTAATTGGCCATTTCGACGGTAGGATAGGGCGTAGGCAACCATCTGTATCACACACGTAAACGGGGTTGCTGCATCGCCGTCTCTACGCGTGAGCTCATGCAATGTGGCGGCGATGTATCAAGCCAATTAACATGTGTGATGCAGATGGTTGCCTACCCCCTTTTGTACCGTCTAAATGGTCAACTCAACTCCCTTGAAAGCGCAGAAATAATTCTCAGAGTTTACTCCGAAACGAAGGTTTTTTATAGATTTAGGAATAATACCTCAGGAGATTTACTCTATCAGTTAGTATGGAATTTCAACATCGACCTTTCATGTCATTAACGCTAAACCTTTTTTTCACTAAGTTTAGCTTTGGTAGTGCAAAGAGTTAAAAATTATCGTATTTAACAGCTTAAACGGTTTAGTCAAACGGATACTTTCAGGAATAGTATAGAAAAACAAAGATTTTCATGAAGCCTTAAACTAAGAGGCGCAACTATCAGTGTTCCATTTTTCCCTTATACAGAACAACCAGTGAATATTTGTTTTATTTGGGCAAGCTTATACCCATATTGGCTGCACATGCTTTTATAGTTAATATGCTTATTTGTATTATTATTTACGCATCTATAATTTCAAATGTTTCATTTCGTCATTAACACTAAAAAAATAAAAATAAATTATTTTGCGGGGAATCGAACCCGGGTCTCTGCAATCACCAGGCTAGTGCGTAGCCAACTTTCTCAATGATTGAATAAGCTTAACTAATATTTTAGCTTCATGACCAAAAAATGGTATGGATAATCGCAGACCCAACTACGAGTGTCCAAACTTTAACCATCGATGCTGGTCAATCCGTTGGAGCTAGGGAAAAGTGTCCATGGACAATTTTGCTCCTTTAACTAAGCTTAGCAATATATCTCAATTTAAAGGAAATACGTAGAAAGCCAAAACACATAGAAAGTGTGCCATCTCCTTTTGAGCGTCTGCTCGATATAAATGAGAAAGAGTCTATAATGAGACACTAGAACACTTTATGTATGGCTCGAGCTTGTTTCCCGTGTCACTAATCCATTTATTGGAGTGTTTTGCCAACTCGCCATAAAATTTACAATCTGCAGTTCCGTATACCCCCTTGGCCCTTCCCGAAATGATCGGCCCCTGCGTCCCTCTTATTTAGGAGTTGATGTTACCATGTGCGGTACGATAAACAGAAATTATTCGACCTATGAAATGTCACCTTCTCCATCAGATGCACACCAATAGCCGCGTTCACACTAGAGACTTTGAGCATTTTCTTACCGTTTTAGAAAGGTCAAATAGAAAGGTCATTTTTAAAGATCAATTCTTAAAATATATATTAATTTTCGTTTCGAATCAGTTACTCATCAGTTGCAAACATATAAACGCAAATTGTAGAATTTAGTCATTAACTTAAAACTACAATCAATTGCGTGTTGCGTAACATTTATACCACGCGGGAGCCGTTGGGTTCATTTGATTGGTTCGATTTTATACCTCACTCGCTTGCAAACTTAACCAAATTAATTTAAACACCAAATCTTGCAATTTCACGCGCTCAATCAAATCTACGTAACGGACACATGAAAACCAGGCTTTAATAACTTTTTAAGTATATTTTATCGATTTTGAACAATTTTAAATTAGAACAATGAACAATTAACAAGTAAAAACCATAAATGAAAAAGTTTCTCAACAGAATAGCTAATAAAATATTCTGTTTATGGACGAGATTTTAAAAATGAATTTAAATTAACAATTTTTTTCCAGGAATAGAGAATGACCAATAAAGTAGTCATCTTTTAAAACGCCCGCCTCATCCCCATCAACTATTATAAGGTTTATGTTCAATTCTCTGGTTTGGCGTTAAACATATTGTTCGATATTAAAGAAAAATAATTAATGAGATATACTTAATAGGGTGTAAATCTCAAACTTAATTCACCACGGGGAAATGAATTGAACATAAAATATATTGCTCATTGATATAATTTAAAAGCTTTTGAAAAAAACTATAGCGATTTCATGACGAGTTAACACTGGCAGCTAGCACTTATACCAATCTTATAGCGCCCTTTATGTCTAAGTTAACAAGTAATAGATAGAATTGGTAGCCCAACTTCGCGGGTGCTGCCAAATGAAGGTGAAATTGATTATAATATTATGAAATAAACTGCCTATAGTGCTAATTCGTATTTAATACGTATCTATCACGTCTATTAAGATTATTCCGTGTATAAAGAAAGTTGGGAACAGACGCGAATTCCAGAAATTTCTAGCTATAGTAGGAGCTTTAAGTTTGAAGTAGTCCTCTTTGCAAAATGTTGTGCATTATCGTCTGTTTTCCACTGATCTTTATCGCTTACCTGAACGCTGATGGCTACCCTTCAATTAAAGATCCTACATTTTACAAACACATTGGAGAAGTTAAAAAATTAAGCCAGTCTCCAATATCGCAATTTTCGTAATGAACTCGGTAGAGAATTCACGTGCATTTACTTAAGGTAGAAATACGTCGAATATACGTAAATGTACTGAAGACTATACTTGTTGTCAGTTATATCTAAGTTGGTAGGCTGAACAAGTTGTCAAAGTCAAATTATACTGAGTCAGTTAAGTAAAGTTAAGTTAATTTTTTATTCAAAGTTAGTTGTATACCCCAGGTTCTACGGTCGAGGGGGCTTGAGCCCACTCTGCCTTGCCCCTTCGCTTACGAGGGCTCCTAAACTAAATGCTCGCTAAGTATGAATTACTTTGACAACGACGAAACTGATGTTTCAAGTTTTAAACATTACGAAAATTGTGAGTTGGGGAATCGCCCCGAAGCAGTTTTTATCGACTTTTTAAATTATCTTTTAGAATGCTACGGATACCATACTTGCGCACCACGTAAACATATCCGCGACATGAATGGTGATACTGATAGAAACAATGTACACTGACAGAAGTAGCCAAGGGGTGCAGACGATTTTTGTTGGTGGCTTATGTGAAGAAAACTACGATAAGATATCATTGCTTACCAAAGTTATACGCGCGGAGATTCGTAAAAATTATAATATGTAAACTTTATTAGAGTTTTAATCGTGAAAGTAAGAAATTAATATTGCGCTGACCAGGAATCTGCACTCGATCGGTATTGAGGCGGATAAGTTAGTCATATTGCATCATGGAACCAGAAATAGTTGAATATATATTCATCTATTTCTGATAGGGCTAAAGGGTCCGATATTTCGCGGGAAACGAACCAATCACGGGGCGTTATTGGAATGGCCAATGGAAAATCGTACGCCTTTTTTCGGACTTTATTGTTAAAGTTATACCTTGTATTAATTGGTGGTGGGGTCTTCAATACTTCTATAGGATAATACTGAACGTTGCGAGCGTCCGGAAACGGGGGATTCGGTAGAACCCGCTGTTGTACAAAGAAAATATCAACTATGCATTGCATCCTAGCCCGGAATGATACCAAAGGAACTTGCGAGTGCCTCCATAAAGAGGCTAAACTTGAAACAGTCAAATAGAGTAAGAACTCAATATCGAAAAATAATTCAAACTCTGGTTTGGAGACCCCGATCATTGGAGACTGAAAGGATTTATAAAACGTCACGAGGAACAAAATTATCCAAGGTGATACTAAAAGCAATTGAAACCCCTAGCACCCAAGCATGCAGCGAGACTGAAGAAAAAGCATTGTTCAGCTCGGGTCTATTTAGTTTTTCCCCTCTAGCGTTTCAGGCACCCTAGCGCCACCTACGAAGATGAGGCCAAAAATTCTAACGAATATATCATCGCAAATCGTAGAGCATTGGAATAACTGAAAATCCTGTCCCCAACGCAAATCTTGTATTTAGATTAAAGATATTAAGGCTTGAAATTGCATCTTTGGATAAACCCTATCCATTTGTGATGTTTGTTGATATAATTTGCATTTTTATAAAATGAAAACAATATATAATATAATATCAGAAAAAACCTAGTTTTTTATCCTAATCCTAAATAATTCATCATCCAGTTTCGAACAATAGTTAGTTAATTTGAATCGTTCGGGAACATGATTAATAAAATGTTTTGATAGGTTAAGGGGGTTATTGGGCAACGCGCCCATCCTCCTATTTCTCAATTTTAAGAATCTTTCTTCCAAGGTACGACATAATGATGCCAAGGACCTCAACTGAAAGGCCAGAGTCATTGGAGCATATGTGAAATAAATATTGTATTATGAATAAAATATAGACCAAGAGTTTGATAGTAATGTTGCTACTTTTCTAAAGGACCGTTCGCTTAAACTAATTTTTTTCCTTCAATTTGTTGAGACAACTCGAATGGCCCCAAACTGTAGTCTCTACAATAGCCACGTGACCTTAGTGATGACGTAGTATTGTGGGGAATTTTAATTTTAAAAATTACGATAATGGATATAATTAAATCTGACCAAAAACCTTACGGTTAAAAAACCCAAGCTCCTCTGCTTTTCCCAAAAACAAAAACCACCAGATTGCTTTTACCAAAAACGCTCTGCTTTTCTACAAAAACACTCAGCCCATAAAAGTATTGAAATCAAATTATGGGCAAGGTTTTTTTATTTAAAAGAAAATGACGTCATTTCCTTGAACAATTAAAGAAGATCGAAGCAGCGAAAGTTTATTGAAATTTTCAGAATTCAAACAAAAATATGATCATGAACGTTCACAGAAACTTTATATCTTGTCCAGATTTTTAAAACGGTTGCGCTGGACGAGGTATACTATTTTCTGTGAATGATATGAAATTTATTTTGCATATCAAAACCGATAAGACTCATGAGAATAATAACAATAATAATTGGGAAGGCCCTTTTAGAGTTGTAGAAAAGGTGTCCCCTGTAGCCTATATGATAATGAGCTTAGAGACAGGAGCCTTGGCTGGTACGTGGCATATTTCGAAATTAAAGCTCTGTATGAATACGGTAGTTTTGGAGACTCAGGAACAAACAGTTGCTCAGGTGGATCCTTCCATACCAGTGGTGGAAACTCAGGAACTACCCGTAGCGATGGTAGACCCATCTAGACAGTAGTTGGACACCCAGGGAACTCCCATAAACAATCAATTAGTTCCACCGATTCCATTGGAAAATGAGTTGAGAGTTGAGGAAGAAGAGATAGATTTAGATCCATCGCGTTATATGCTACGCAGTCGTGTGATTCGAGATACATACCATACCCAGGCTGGTGGAACGAGTGTAGTGGTTGAGTTTCCGAGCGAGGAAGCGTTGGAGGACCGAGTTGGGCCACAGTTGGTGGATGAGAGGGGTATCAACCTAAGTATGCGACATAGTAACCCTCGACGTAGAGTTAGATTTATGGATGAAGTTTTGGTGATTCCCGAACTCCCTCAGGATAGTCAGTCTCGCGAGGAACCTAGTTGTATGGAGGTCAAGGAGCTGGACAACACTAGGATATCGCATGATTTGCAGTTGCCATTTTTCCATGGTTGGACTAGGGAAGTGGTGTTAAGGAAACAACCATCATCGCGTTTGGGAGATGTTTACTATTATACCCCGGATAAGGTGAAAGAGAAATTAAGATCCTTGAGGCAAATAGAAGCATATTTGCACTCCTATCCTTTCGATTCTAAGGGTTTTGACTGTGGATAATTTTTCAAAATCACCGAAACCCATTTCAAAACCTCCTTATGAGTTTGTTCGTCATGCCTGATAAGTAAATCTTTTTATCATGGAAGCCTTCGATAGGGAATATACGTAAAAGGAAATAGACACTTGAATACTCGTTTTCATATAATTTTAAAAAGTGAATTTTTTTCCGAGTATATTTGTGAATTTTAGGAAAACTCCCTTGGTATTTTATATAATTTGTGCTTTCTGTAGATGAGGTTCTCTTTTTTTGTTATGTAGGGGGAGAGTGTAACGGGGATGGTAAAGGTATCCCTAGGCATGGGGATAAGGGCTTATTTCCAGCGTTGGTTGCTGCATCTACCCCTGGAGTTCTACCCTAAGGGCCTGCATCTACCCTGGCTGCTCGACCCTGTGAGACCATGTGACAGCCTAGGATAAAAAGAAGACCTCAGGCAAGCCTCGGGGCAGATTCCAAGTCGACGCCCAGGATACCAGTTCTATAATAATGCTTAGTCCTGTACTTGAAGTTCCTGTCTATAATTAAATTGCCTTTTTAAACTAGTTAACTGTCTGATTATTAGTAAATAGTTAAGCGTACAGTTACAGGGGATTCCAAAAGTACCCATAACAGTTTTTAGTTTAGATAATTAACTAAGTTTAAACCAACAGCAATTAACTAAGTTTAAACCAACAGCAAGATGATCCCTTGTTCGAAGATTACGAAAAGAAGAAGATTCGATACGTCGATAAAAAATACGATAATGAATGTGTAACGCTCCTAGCTGTTATAGTACTGGAAAGTAACTAGACAACTAGATTTCGAAGCTATGTTTTTATTGTCTCGGTCAACTTCCTTCTGCCCATCAAATTTATTGTTACACTCTTTATATATAATGTTATTAGGTCAGTTGTTTTTTTATCAAGATAAATTACATATATTTAGTTATCTTAGATTATATATCTTGACCTACTGCAACAACTCCCCTTTTTTAATGTTTAACTAAATCTCGCTTGACAGAATGCCGGTGTTTGTATAATTCGTCCTCTTCTTGTTGTTTCTATGTGGCTGTGCTCCATAATCTGTCCTTGTTGGTGCAAGGTTCTTTGTTCTTCACAGGTTGATGGGATTTTAGTATATCTGCATATGTCGGCGTTCTTGTGCTTCTTGTTTGTTTGGTGTTGTCTGCTTTTGTCGCTTCCCTGCGTTCCGAGTTCATGCGTGCAGGTTGATTGTCTTCAGTGTCTTGTATATTGTCTGGATTTCGTAGCTGTTTCGTGGAGCACAAGCGGGTTTTGGCCCGTGGTTCGCTAGTCGTTCGGTCCCGTTTGCTCCATCTTGGGTTGACTAGTTAATTTTTGGTGTGACTGATTTCTCTATTCATCGTGCTGTTCCTTGTCTCATCTCGTCTCAGGTGGGTTCTTGTTCTTCGCAGGAGCTTGCCCTCTTGAGTTCGAATTATGTAGGAGTCTCTCTGTTTGTCCGTTCTTTCAATGCTTGCGTGAGACCATTTACGTGGCCCAGTTTGGTAATATATTTTGTCGCCTGGAACTAAAGGGGGCAACTGTCTTTTGGGCCGTTTGTTTGCTTGCTTCATCATTTGTCTCCGGCGATGTTCAAGAACCTCTTTAATTTTGTGTGTTGGATAGTGCGGTACGAGAGTTTTATTGCTGGTTGTTAATGTCGTTCGCAATCTTCGCCCCATAAGATAAGTATTTCCGCTGGTGAAGGCATATCCACTTTCGGTGTCGTATTATGCTCCAGTAAGATGCGATGATTGTCTTTTCAAAGAGGTTTTTTACTGTTTGTATGGATCGTTCGGCTAGACGATTCGTCTGAGGATGGTATGGGCTACACGTTACGTGTTCTATGTCCCGCCATGCAGGATTTGAAAGCCATAGAGTTAAAGGTTGGTCCATTATCGCTAATAATTTTCTGCGGGATTCCGTGTCTAGCTATATGTGGTTCTATGGTGGCTATGACACACTAAGCGTTCGTTGCTGACAGTTCTTGGGCTTCGATAAACTTTGAGTAGTAATCGACTATCACGGTGAAATTCCGGCCGTGGCAGTGAAATAAATTCGTGCCCAACGTGTGCCACGGTCTTAGTGGTATCTTTAAGGGTTGTAGAGGTGTGGCTGTGTTGGCGCGGTCATGTTGTCGGCATATTTGATATGATTGTATGTGGTACGTGATGTCCTTGTTCATATTTGACCAGTAGACATGGATGCGTGCTTTAGCTAGGCATGCAGGGGTACCTTGTTGAACGGAGTGTATCTGAGTTATCACGTCTCGTTGTTGATTTTCAGGGATAATCATTCGGTCGCCTCTATACAGTAACCCATTATCCGCATGGATCTACTCTTGAATTGGCCAAAATTCTAAAACTTTCTTGTTTTGTATACTCTTTCTTGCCTTTGGCCATCCTTTCTTACAGTACTTCGCTACATCTTGTAGTGTTTTATCCAATGCCGTTTCGGTTTGATTTTGAGCTCTTTATCTTCAGACATCGTTGTTAGGTTGTATACGGTGGCACTGGGATCCTCTAAGTAGCTTGTGTGTACATCCGGGTGTGGTGCTCGTAAGAGTGTGTCTGCAACGTACAATTGAGTGCCTGGTACAAATGTTAAGATGGGATCGTATCGAGCTAGCCGGAGCGTTAATCTTTGTAATCTGGGTGACATCAAGTTTAAGGGATTCTTCACGGTTGCCAGTAACGGGCGATGGTCCGTTTGTATTGTGACTGGAACTGCAGCTATATAGAAGTGAAACCTTTCGCATGCATATAGAATTGACATCAGTTCTTTTTCTATCTGTGTATATCGAATTTGCGTCTGGTTAATGGTCATTGACGCATACTCCACTGGGTGGCCGTTTTGGAGTAAAACGGCACCGATTCCGTGCTGGCTCGCGTCTACCGATAGCACACTCGGGAGCTTGTGATTGAAGAATTGCTGTACAGGTGCTGAAATCAGGGCGTTCTTGATGTCTTCGCATGATGACGTATGTGCGATATGGAAGGGTAGTGAGAGAAGGGTAAAACTATTTTTAAAGAAATTGAATAGCTTATGTCCAGGAGTGGAATTACCATTCTTAGATATGAAATTAAAGAGACAGGGAAAAAGAATTACCACTAGTTTATACCAAAAGAAAACGCATGCAGGAACTTATTTAAACTATCAGTCTTATCATCCGGAGAGTGTAAAAAAGGGAATAGTTATTGGTTTGCTAAACAGGGTAATGAAATTATCGGATGAGAGGGAGAAGGATTTGGGAATAATAAAAGAGCAGTTAATGAATAGTGGGTATCCGGAATAATAGAAAAAGAGATTAAAAACAAAAAGAGAATGAAGGGTCAAATGACAAGAGGGAGAAAAAAGAGGATAGATTATGGATATCACTACCGTATCATAAAGGATTAACAGAAAGATTAAGAAGAAAATTAGGGAAATTAGACATAGACGTAGTTAGTAAAGGGTCAGAAACATTAGAGAAGAAACTAGTAAACTGGGGAGAGGGAAAAAAGTAAGGAAAACAGGGTAACAGATAAAAAAAGAAAGGGGTGATATATAGGGTAGACTGTGAATGTAAAAGTAGATACATAGGGGAAGCAAAAAGAACGATTTTAGAATGGAGTAAGGAACATAAGTACGCGGTTAAAAAATGGGATAAAAAAACGCCTTAGCGGTGCATGCGAATGAAAAGAACATAATATAGATTGGGGGAGTTTAAAGATAGTAGAAATAGAAAAGGATTATTGGAAAAGAAAAATTAAAGTTTAGATATGGAGAGGACGGGAGATATGAATTTAGAGGAAGGGGTGAAAATTAAGGGTTGTTGGAAAAAAAGAGGGTTAAAAAAGAGGGGGGTGGAGGATGAATAGTTTGGAACCAGTTTGCATTTTTTGTTACCTTATATATATGTATATAGGCTCATTTTTTAAAGAGTTAAAATTGTGATTTTTTATAAAATGAATAAATACAAAAAAATTTAAAATTTGTAATCATAAAGGCGCGTTTTCAATTAAGATTTTTTGGGCTAAAAATCCACCTTTTTCTTCAAAAAAAGCTACACAAATCGAAGCTTAAATTTTCAATCGTTTTCAAATAAGATTCAAATGTGGCTTTTCTTTTCATCTAGCTTTTTTCCCCCGAGAAGCTGCTACCTAAATATTTTTCGCCCGAAAAGCAGATATCTAAATGAGTTTGATATTTGCTTCTCTTTTTGAACAGATTCGGTCGCTCGTAGCTTTTTTAGTGACGTAATTTTAAATCCCCCAATAACGTGCTACTTTAAGTTTTTTACGGCAAGTCGGCAATCAAGGTGAAGGTTGCAAGGGCGCACGCTGGACATTTCGTTTGATATTTAACTACAAAATAAAAAAATGACCTCGAACATTCAGAAGTGGAAATTAGAAATCGAAAACAAGAAAAAAGAAACCGCGGAAGAGAGAGAAAATTTAATAAAGTTAGTTTTTGAAAGAAACGCTTTGTGGGACCGCAGAACCGAGGCTTACCGAATCCGGGATGCTAAACTTGTAGCCTGGAATGAGGTAGCAAAAGAAATGAATTTGACCAGTAAGTACGATTTATATTAATTTTCTATTATAATAGAATGGTTTGATGAAGAGCTTTTGTTCCTAGAGGCCCAATGCCAAACGAAATGGAAGACCCTGTATCAACAGTTCCGTAAACATTTCAACAATGTTGTTAATTCAAAAACCGGCCAAGAGCTGGATGATGATGTGTTCGACTCTATCAATTGGCCATATTTTAAGTCTCTTATGTTCTTAAAAGATGTTTTGGATAGGAGAGGGTAAGTGTATTAATTTTGATTCTTATTGAACCAGAACTAAGAAAACTGAAACTTCTTAGTAAATTATGAAATAGACGATACGTAATCCAATCAATTACCAAAAAGCAAAGTAAAGATGGTTCTTTCACTTGCACATTTATGGGGGAAGAATATGAGATACAAGAAGAGATTGTTAGACCAAGCGGTAATGAAATCTCGGATGATGAAAGCTTATTAGAGGCAGGGCCATCCAAGAAAGCTGAAACCATTCTTGATAACCCTATGAAGGTTTCTCTTCAGAAAAGAAAGTCTGTGTATGAAACGGCTCCTAAAGCTAAAAAATCAAAAATTTAGAAATCAATTACACCATCAACTGTACTAGAAGCGCTAGCGCAATGCAACAAGTGAGTTGTTTGTTTGTTTGTGAAGCTAACTCTAGATGATACAATTAAAGTTTCTTAAATTTAGCGAATTGAAAAAGCCTGATGATGAATCGGCGTCTTACGGAGATTATGTGGCTGCATTAACTCGAGCAATGCCAATGCACATGAGACTACAATGTCAGCATGAAGTTATAAACTTGATAATGGGTCATCGTGCCCAAGAAAGTGAAATGTGAATGATCTCAAGAAAAATGTTTAAAAAAAAGTGTTTCTTTTAAGTGTTTACATTCAAACACTTAAAAAATGGACATAACTTTTTTTAAATTTGTATTCATTTTAATAAAAATAATATATTTAAAATATATTGTTAATGCTTTTATATTTTGCTTATTGGTGAGGAATTTGGACCCCTTTTAGGTTCCATTGCCAAGGTACACATCCTTCTTCACTAATCAAGTAGTTGGCAAATGTTTCTCTAACTTCAAATGCGTTGGAACTTTAGTTTCTAGAAGTTGTGGGCTTAAGGTTTTCATACGCTAGGGCTGGGTTCTCTTTTAAGTAATGCTGCCATTTCCCTTCGATAAGATTGCCATTTTCATCCAAACGATCGGCAAAATCTGTTGGGCAGTGTAACTTTTGTTCCGCAGCCTCGTTTTCTTCTTCAGTCAATAAAAAGTTATGTAAAACTACAGTGGCCTTAACAACTTTGTCAACATTCTCAGGTTTCAGTATGAGAGCTCTTTGGAATACTCTCCATCTAGCGGTCCAGATTGCCAAGGCGTTTTCACTCACTCTTCTAGCTCTACTCAAACGGTAGTTGAAGATCGCTTGCTTGTTGTCTAAGTTATTTCTCGAATATGGTTTCATGAAACATGGTAAGAGTTGAAACGCATCATCACCAAGAAGGACATAAGGTGCACTATTGTCACAGTTGGGTAGCAATTTCGCTGGGGGGAATCCAACTTTTCCTTTTTCAATAGCTTTTCCAAAATTTGAAGCCTTAAAAATGCCTCCATCTGAATGCGAGCCGTAACCACCTACATCCACAACCAAAAACTTGTAGTTCGACCCAACCAAAGCCATAATAACTGTTGAGTTGAAGCCCTTTGAAATAATTGTCATTATTAATATATGGCCCGATTTATAACTAATAACTACTGAACCCCTCTTAAAGGAAGACTGAAGAGTAAAATCAAGTAACTTTTTATCGATTCTTCGTCTAAAAATAAGACCTGTTTGCGTAATCAAACATTCGAGAAACATCTAAGATTTTAAAAAATCAAAATAGATTCCCGTTTTTTCCAAAATTCAAACCAAATACTTGCGACTAGGGCTGTGAGAGTACACGAGAATGCTCGATCATCTATTTAGGAGCTGTTTCTCGAATGTTTGAATATTTAAACAGGTCTTATTTTTAGATGAAGAATTGATAAAAAGTCACTTGGTTTTCTTCTTCAGTCTGCATTTAATAGATAGATTCGAGAAAACCTGGTGTTTTTAAGCGTCCTGTAACAGCAACGAGTGGTACGAGCTATCAAAACCCCATGACTAGAGGTCGGTGTTTGAATAAAATAATCCACACATAAATCCGTTAATTTATACACTTATTTGTGGATAAACGGTTAATTTATTCATAAGTTTTTGGATTGCTTTAATTTATCATATTATGCCCATGAATAATCTCCAATTGGGGATAGAGATAAAATAAACGGATATTTCTTGTTCAAACGCCGAACTCTACCAGTGACCATCTGCCTATGAGAATAGGTCAATCATTTGTGAGTTCCTACTTTTGTATGCACTGTTTGCCATTAGAGTAATAGTCCCAGGTTCGATGAACAATTTCAAAGTGATTCAGTCACGGATTTTTATAAGTCCCAAATGGAAAGATAATTAAAAACTATAATAAATCTAATATTTTGGTATTTTGATTTCACGTGTCAACCAGCTCGTGTAAAATTTTGAATAAGGGTTTTAAATACTATAAAAAAGTATAGGACTTTTGAAAAAGTTGTCAAAGTCTCACTTTAAATCATAGAGAATATAGCAAGACAGGTTAAAAGTTAAATCCAGTTGTGGTTATTTCGTTATTGGCCGAATTGGGTCATTAGCTAATTAAGTTATACATTTTGTTAATCTAAATAATTATGTTATAAATTATACAAATCAGTGAAAGTAGAAAACTAGACCTCAGGGTCACTCTCCAAGGCTCAACTTTCTATCATTCTCTCGCTATAGTCTCTTACAAGAATTACGCAAATATATTATATACTTTGTAATTGTAGTACATTGTTCCACTATTTATTGGTTGTTGAATTCGTATCTGCTTTCCGTCAACTGCGCCACAGCATAAAGGGTAATTCCATCTGGTTTCAAATTGATTCGCTTCATTTTCCCACATCTTTTCATCAGGCTGCTATTAAATAATCGTTACCAAGTTCTTAATTTGTTTCAAATTTTGAATCATAAAAGAATCAAAAAACACACGGGCAAATAAACTGGATGAAGCACGTCCCAAATAGCTTCGCAAGTTTCTTTAATTATGTTGTGCGTAGTTGTTTTACCCAATCGAAATGGAATCGTATCCGTCTCCGCTTGCCAAAAATCTATAGAATACGAGTGTTAATTTTGATTACTATTTTTAAATGAATATAGGGAGCTAACAGTCCTGATCTTGCAACGTTACACCCTTCTATCTCTTACCTTGGTGCCAACCCCCCCCCCCCCCCCCCGCCGGGTACGATACAATATTCCTGCCTAACTGTTAGCTCCCTATAGTTTTCATTCCACCTTTATTTGTCTGATGTCAAGGCTCTCTTTGTTTCCAATCGAACAAATTGGAGATAAAAGGCAGAGTGGACTTTATGACGTACGAAAACAAAAATTGGGGAATAAATTAGGACTCACTGCAAAGTTAAAGCGAGCCTTTCTCCTGGAGGTATGGGTTTTCTACCCGGGGGGTATTTTTTAAGCTTATGTTCTACGAGCGATAGCAGTTTGTCAAAAAGTTTGGGCGACATCCTAGTGAAGTTGGAAAATTTCTTGTGGTCAGTTTTCCTCATAGTTTTTAACTAGATAAAATAGGCAATAATGAAAAAGTTTAAAAATAGTTTTGATTTTTAACAAAGGCTTAAAAATTGGTTACCAGCACACCACTTACCAGTGTCCTATAATGACCTTCCCTTCTACGATTGTGCCAAATGGGATGTACCCACCACCGTTTTGGTCGATATTTCCGTTTTTGACCAGAAAGAACCCGATAATATAGTTTAATCAGCAACAATTTTCGTTTTAAAAGTAATCGAACCTTTCTCCGCCTAAAATTCGACATTTTGATGAGCAGACGAGCAGGAGACCGAAATCTTTACTTGGAATCATGTCACGCCATCTACTCGCGCGCGCTTTTTCGAAGCGTATTTGAAAACAGCCGCGGGCTTTTTCTTCAGCTTTTTCTTTTTGGATAAAGTAATTTTTTTTACATTCGAAGCGCGGCAAGAATCGTCAATAAAAGCGAAAGCAAAATCTTGGAAAAACGTTGATTGAAAACGGGGTTTTAGATTGTAGACCTGAAGATGAAGCAGTTGCTTTGAAACGTTGTCGATTAATAAACATACAGGGTGGAACAGATAACAAAACTTTTAAAATTTCAATGGGATTTTAACATTAAAAATTAAAATTAAGAATTTCATCAAAATAGACCATTTCGGCGGAAAATTAAAATTAGCTTAAACAACGCTAATTTGAAATTATTTTCAAAAATCGACAAAAATAACCAAAAATAGGCCAAATCGGGTAATTACCTTTAAAATCGATAAAAATAGGCCAAATTGGATAAAACCTTTTAAAATCGATAAAAATAGGCCAAATTGCATAAATCCTTTTAAATTCGGTAAAAATAGGCCTAATTGGATAATTCCTTTTAAAATCGGTAAAAATAGGCCAAATCGGATAATTCCTTTTAAAATCGGTAAAAATAGGATAAATCGGATAAATCCTTTTAAAATCGATAAAAATAGGCCAAATTGGATAAAACCTTTTAAAATCGATAAAAATAGGCCAAATCGGATAAATCCTTTTAAAATCGGTAAAAATAGGCCAAATTGGATAAATCCTTTTAAAATCTATAAAAATAGGCCAAATCGGGTAATTCCTTTTAAAATCGGTAAAAATAGGCCAAATCGGATAATTCCTTTTAAAATCGATAAAAAAAGGATAAATCGGATAAATCCTTTTAAAATCGATAAAAACAGGCCAAATCGGATAAATCCTTTTAAAATCAGTAAAAATAGGCCAAATTGCATAAATCCTTTTAAAATCGGTAAAAATAGGCCTAATTGGATAATTCCTTTTAAAATCGGTAAAAATAGGCCAAATCGGATAATTCCTTTTAAAATCGGTAAAAATAGGCCAAATCGGGTAATTCCTTTTAAAATCTATAAAAATAGGCCAAATTGGATAAAACCTTTTAAAATCGATAAAAATAGGCCAAATCGGATAAATCCTTTTAAAATCAGTAAAAATAGGCCAAATTGGATAAATCCTTTTAAAATCGGTAAAAATAGGCCAAATCGGATAAATCCTTTTAAAATCGATAAAAATAGGATAAATCGGATAAATCCTTTTAAAATCGATAAAAATAGGCCAAATCGGATAATTCCTTTTAATATCGATAAAAATAGGCCAAATCGGATAAATCCTTTTAAAATCGGTAAAACTATTATAAATCGGATAAATCCTTTTGAAATCGATAAAAATCGGATAAATCCTTTTAAAATCGATAAAAATATGCCAAATTGGATAAAACCTTTTGAAATCGATAAAAATAGGCCAAATTGCATAAATCCTTTTAAAATCGGTAAAAATAGGCCTAATTGGATAATTCCTTTTAAAATCGGTAAAAATAGGCCAAATCGGATAATTCCTTTTAAAATCGGTAAAAATAGGATAAATCGGATAAAACCTTTTAAAATCGATAAAAATAGGCCAAATCGGATAAAACCTTTTAAAATCGATAAAAATAGGCCAAATCGGATAAATCCTTTTAAAATCGGTAAAAATAGGCCAAATTGGATAAATCCTTTTAAAATCGATAAAAAAAGGATAAATCGGATAAATCCTTTTAAAATCGATAAAAATAGGATAAATCGGAAAAATCCTTTTAAAATCGATAAAAATAGGCCAAATCGGAAAAATCCTTTTAAAATCGATAAAAATAGGCCAAATCGGATAAATCCTTTTAAAATCGGTAAAAATAGGCCAAATTGCATAAATCCTTTTAAAATCGGTAAAAATAGGCCTAATTGGATAATTCCTTTTAAAATCGGTAAAAATAGGCCAAATCGGGTAATTCCTTTTAAAATCGATAAAAATAGGCCAAATTGGATAAAACCTTTTAAAATCGATAAAAATAGGCCAAATCGGATAAATCCTTTTAAAATCAGTAAAAATAGGCCAAATTGGATAAATCCTTTTAAAATCGGTAAAAATAGGCCAAATCGGATAAATCCTTTTAAAATCGATAAAAATAGGATAAATCGGATAAATCCTTTTAAAATCGATAAAAATAGGCCAAATTGGATAAAACCTTTTAAAATCGATAAAAATAGGCCAAATCGGATAATTCCTTTTAAAATCGATAAAAATAGGCCAAATCGGATAAATCCTTTTAAAATCGGTAAAACTAGGATAAATCGGATACATCCTTTTGAAATCGATAAAAATCGGATAAATCCTTTTAAAATCGATAAAAATATGCCAAATTGGATAAAACCTTTTGAAATCGATAAAAATAGGCCAAATCGGATAAAACCTTTTGAAATCGATAAAAATAGGCCATTGTGGTTAAATACTTTAGAAATTAACATAAATGTGCCAATTTAAAATTATCCTCCTAAACCAATAAAATTTAGGTCAAATTAGTAATTTCGTTTTAAAATTTAAAGAAATTGTGCCAAATTTGATAATTGTTATTTTTCTCCAACATCGATCTAAATTTTTCTGAAATGTGCGATATTCTCCGGAAAATTCTCTTCAAACTCCAATAAAACACGCCAAAATCATTAGTGCATGTGTTCAATATGCCCCCCATCGGCTCCTAGGCATTCTTCGCCACGACTGATTACTGACCCTAGGATATTAGCTAGAGTTGCGGGAGTAATTCGTTCGACAGCCGATCTAATTTTTTGCCGCAGTTCCTCAAGTGTGTGAATTTCAGATTCATACACAACGCTTTTTACGTATCCCCAAAGGAAGAAGTACAAAGGTGTTAGATCGGGGGATCTTGGTGGCCATGGAAAGGGCCTTCCCCGTCCAATCCATCGGTTAGGAAAGCTATGGTTAAGCCACTCTCGTACGCCTCGATGGTAATGCGGAGGTGCTCCGTCTTGCTGAAACCACATATCTTGCGTTTCAGCTGGTGGCATCTCTCGCAAGGCTTCGGTAACACTAGTTTGAGGAAATTCCAGATAAATTGGCCCAGTTAAATTTTCTTCAAAAAAAGAAAGGACCTCCTATTCGTTCCCCGAATTTTTTGATAAAATTTGCGCGAGACTTTGTTTTAAAATCTGTTGCGCAATTTTCCCGCGAAAAAGTCTCGCGCGAGATTTTGGCCTGTTTTACTGGAGTTTGAAGAGAATTTTCAAGAGAATATCGCGCAATTCAGAAAATTCTTGATCGTTGTTGGAGAAAAATAACAATTATCAAATTTGGCGCAATTTCTTTAAATTTTAAAACGAAATTACTAATTTGACCTAAATTTTATTGGTTTAGGAGGATAATTTTAAATTCGCACATTTATGTTAATTTCTAAATTATTTAACCACTATGGCCTATTTTTATCGATTTCAAGTCGATTTATCCAATTTGAACTATTTTTATCGATTTCAAAATTATTTATCCAATTAGGCCCATTTTTATCGATTTCAAAAGGTTTTATCCAATTTGGCCCTTTTTTATCGATTTTAAAAGGATTTATCCGATTTGGCCTATTTTTACCGATTTTAAAAGGAATTATCCGATTTGGCCTATTTTTACCGATTTTAAAAGGATTTATCCGATTTGGCCCATTTTTATCGATTTCAAAAGGTTTTATCCAATTTGGCCCATTTTTATCGATTTCAAAAGGTTTTATCCAATTTGGCCTATTTTTACCAATTTTAAAAGGAATTACCCGATTTGGCCTATTTTTACCGATTTTAAATGGAATTATCCGATTTGGCCTATTTCTATAGATTTTAAAAGGATTATCCGATTTGGCCTATTTTTACCGATTTTAAAAGGAATTATCCAATTAGGCCTATTTTTACCGATTTTAAAAGGATTTATCCTATTTGGCCTATTTTTACCGATTTTAAAAGGATTTATCTGATCTGGCCTATTTTTATCGATTTTAAAAGGATTTATCCGATTTGGCCTATTTTTATCGATTTCAAAAGGTTTTATACGATTTGGCCTATTTTTATCGATTTTAAAAGGAATTATCCGATTTATCCTATTTTTATCGATTTCAAAAGGTTTTATCCAATTTGGCCTATTTTTATCGATTTCAAAAGGATTTAAACGATTTGGATTATTTTTACCGATTTTAAAAGGAATTATCCGATTTGGCCTATTTTTATAGATTTTAAAAGGATTTGGCCTATTTTTACCGATTTTAAAAGGAATTATCCAATTTGGCCTATTTTTACCGATTTTAAAAGGATTTATCCGATTTGGCCTATTTTTATCGATTTTAAAAGGTTTTATCCGATTTGGCCTATTTTTACCGATTTTAAAAGGATTTATCCAATTTGGCCTATTTTTATCGATTTTAAAAGGAATTACCCGATTTGGCCTATTTTTACCGATTTTAAAAGGATTTATCCGATTTGGCCTATTTTTACCGATTTTAAAAGGAATTATCCGATTTGGCCTATTTTTATCGATTTTAAAAGGATTTATCCGATTTGGCCTATTTTTATCGATTTTAAAAGGATTTTTCCGATTTGGCCTATTTTTATCGATTTTAAAAGGAATTACCCGATTTGGCCTATTTTTGGTTATTTTTGTCGATTTTTGAAAATAATTTCAAATTAGCGTTGTTTAAGCTGATTTTAATTTTCAGCCGAAATGGTCTATTTTGATGAAATTCCTAATTTTAATTTTCAATGTTAAAATCCCATTGAAATTTTTTCCCATAGAAGCTAATGAGTTTTGTTATCTGTTCCACCCTGTATAGTTTTATTAAAACAGAGTGCATTGATTCCTTGTGAATAAATATATAACAATGGGATCACGTTGACTTGTGATCCTGTATCTATCTTAAAAGTTATGTCGAGGTTGGCTGCTTGCAGTGTCGCTTCCCATCATAAGTCTTCTATTGCTTGTGATCCTTCGTCTGGTTTAGTCAAATAGAGCGTGAGGTAGTGTAAGTGAAGTGGTGCGAATGGGGCGTCGTATTCTTCGTTGTGTGTGTATGAGTCTTCCGTCCAATATTGAAATTCACCTACATTATTTTCCGGTGAAAATTTTTCTTCTAATGTTCGTATTGGTCGACATGTAGCGGCCCAGTGATTTATTACGTTGCAATTTTGTCAGCTTGATCCTAAGGCGTGGCATGGACGACTTGGGTGTACTTCTCCACATTGACTACATCTCGAACGTTTTGGTAGGTTTGGTGTTGTTCTCGAGATCCATAGCCTTGGGACCTGCGCGTTGTGGTGGCTGGTAGTGTGGTCATGTTGGGTAGCGGCGACTTTCGCTGGCTGATCTTCTCCTTGAATAACGGTTTTCACTGCTGCTCGCCCGTCCTCGAGGGTTCCTATCAAACGAGTCATTGTCTGTAGTTGGGCGGTTGCGGTTTCCTCGGCTTGGCATGTTGCAATTGCTTCTTCCAGTTGTAGAACCCTGAATAGGATCAGCTTTTCGCGTGCGGCTTCGCTTTTAGTCCCGATAAGTAGCTGCGTCGCAATCAAGGAATCCTATAGTTCGTCCAGTTCACAGGCTGGTGCCAGTGACTTGAGTTCTGCTGCTGTTGGATTCTCCACTCCCGGCTGTAGTATCTTCAGTGTTTTGTAGATTAACACCCCTACAAAATTTTTGATCATAAAAAATGACTCAAAACAAAGTCGTATTTTATGACTTAGTGAAGTCATGAAATAGTCATATTTGTTTCCAAATATGACCTCTATTTGATGTATTATCATCAAAGTATATGACCAGGCTGCAGTTTAAAAATTGGTTCAGCTACCATGATGCTCAGTCATGACACCGTGACTAGTACATCAGCAATCATGAAGCTCAGTCATACACCGTGACGAGTGCATCAGCACTCATGATGCTGTCATACTCCGTGACTAGTGCATCAGCACTCATGATGCTCAGTCATACACCGTGACTAGAACATCGTATATGATGATGTTCAACTCATCAACCGTGATCTTTGCATCATATTTAATGATTCTAGTCATCCGCCGTGACTAAGGCATCAGAAATTATGATGCTCACCACCACGATTAGAACATCGTCTATAGTGATGCTAAAGTCATTAAACATGACTTTAAACATCAGCTACGATAATGTAAAATCCTATACCATAAATATCGTAAGCTTGAGTCCATGTTAGCTTTATTTTAGTAACGTTGAATATTGAAACTTAAAACATCTATGATCTGTTTAATCATCTGCGGCAGGTTTTCGATTTCTAAGTAGTATTTCCAGAGACAATTCTACTCTTCTCGCAACCAGATATAAAAATAAAAACAAGGGTTAGATCGAAATAGTTGATACCAGATATCACTAAAAGCATATCTCAACCGCCAATTTAATTTCTTAAGTTTAAATGTACAAAACTTCAGAAAGTTGCTTTCACTTGAATCCTCATTTATTTTAGCTACTCTTTCAGGTCTTGGTTTTGTAAGTTGGAGTTTTAGCCTAAATTTGAAGACGCATATCTAATAATTTGCACGTATAAACTAGTGTTTTATTATTAGTTTCTAATCATAATTATAATAAAACCGTATACAAACAAATTAAATAAAAGTTTACCTTTAGACTTTATCCAAAGCTCCAACTTCTGATTATCTTCAATATCAAAATATTCTTGTAAATTTTTGCACGATAATGGCCGCCGACTCTAAGTTGTAACGCGCACTTATAATAGGATAAACATAAACCCAATATATAAAAGTGTTCACCCCTCTTATTTGTGAAAACCTAGATAGTGGTCATGGCCCTATTCTCTTCTTCGTTTACGGACTCTCCCAGTTTTGAAGTCCGAAAGAATAGGGGGTTTCCGGAGAATGAAAAATGATAGCTCATGGCGATTATTCGTCGAATCATAAGAAACGAGCGAACGTATACTTTTCGACCGAAATAGAATGATTTGGAATTTATCTTATATACATTTAAGAACGCGTTCCTTTTCACTACAGTATTCAGCGCTTTACTCAAAAATAACGACAAGGTCCGAAAAACCGACACCTTGCACGTGGGACGGTAAACTCTAAAGTGAACGATTTCCGTTTTTCTCATTCTCTAGACGCATTTCGAATAAGGAATGTTTAACAATTTAAGTAAAGCGATGATATGAAATCCCAAGAAATTTGGGGGTATCGTAGGTCATTTAGTATGATTCTAACATTATAAATAGTAACTACGTGAAGAAAGTGGTTCTTCAGAAAAAAAATTATAATTCATTCGTTATGTACACTGACCGTCAAGTAATTATGTAGGTAATGCGATATAAATATATTATTTCTTTAAGGACAAATTGAAGAAGTTATATGAAATGATTGTAAAATCATTTTTAATGATGTAATAATCACACACGATGACTCTCAAGTCATAGCCAATGACTGGAAGGGCTGGAATGTTTTTATAGACATCATTCATGACTCGTAACATAACGAATCATAACTGTCCATTAAATATGACGTTGGCAATAATTTTAAATGATCTAACATTATACATTCTTCTGGGGTTCTTTGTCTTCCCTGTTCAGTTTAGATGCTATTGAGTAGATCTCGTATCGTTCTCAGTATTATTGCCATGCAAAAGCCGGTGAGTCTGATGGTTGAAATGGTGGCGGGGCCTTGAATGACGTCATTTCTATAGAGCTGTTTTCATCCAATGAAGGCGGGACGTTCGTTGTTGTATTCTGACACCATGTTATAGTACTAGTTTTTATTGTCTCGGTCAACTTCCTTCTGCCCACCAAATTTATTGTTACACTCTTTATATATAATGTTATTAGGTCAGTTGTTTTTTATCAAGATAAATTACATATATTTAGTTATCTTAGATTATCTATTTTGACCTACTGCAACACTAGCTAACGGAAGTGGAATAATACTCGGCCAACAGATATCAGCCCTGACATATTTTAATTTCCGGGTTGAAAAACTGAAAGAAGCCAAAAGGGAACATTATAATGGAAAGAAGAGTTACCGCGAACAATCCATTCAGTTGTTATTAATAAGCGGCTCCTTCGAGCCATCAAAGAAGACGTCGACTATCTGTAAGGACCCCTCCACCGTCTCAACAACTATACTAAACTCAAAGTCTAGTTTATCATTTTTTAAATAGATATAGGTCTTTTGTTTTTTTAAATCGGTGACGCGATTACTTTAGTTAAAGTAATTAATTTAAATTCAGAACAGGACAGACCGAGCCATAATTGAGACGCAAGTAATTCCTAGCTAGGAAATTGGTATTCCATCCAACGGACGATTTGGTGTCGACAATGCCTTGGTCCGCCCAGAGTGTCGCTTTCTTGTCGCCAGTGTTTCGTATGTGGATTATCGGGATGGTGTTGGCTATCTTCGCCTTAAGCGTTGAATTCTATCTGCCGAGACGAAGACAGGTCAAATTATCTCCTCGTCACTCGATGGAAATCTAAATCAGAATCTAATAACGTACATTGCTTTTCTTCGCTCTCTCTAACATCTCCCATTAGCTACAGAAATTCTGACATCATCGTATCCAATGTTAGTTAGACGCGCGAATGGAAAGTTCCGAGACACGGGAACCACTTTCAATTAGCGAAAACAATATCCATTTCTTATTCGAGTTAACGTATCGGGTATACGTTAACTCGAATAAGAAATACAAGAAAGGATTCCACTAAAAAATCTAGTTCTACATTATAAGTTTCGATAAGCCGAATTTAGACGCCATTTGAATGTATAGTTTTAATTCATATTATCTTCTATAACTATGCTTTCTAGAGGTGTCAATGAGTCGAGCCAGTTCGAAGCGGCTCATAACGAGTCATTTAACGAATCGAGCCCAACTCGCGGTAATATTATAGCTGGCGTGTCGGGCAAAAAAAACCAAATCTGATTAATAGGCTGGTTACTCAACAATTCGCGGAATGAGCCGGGTAACGAACCGAGCGAATTGTACACCGATTGAACATCGAATCGAACTATGTTTCTAAGGGTCGAGTTGAAACATGTGCTGAACAAGATAAATATTTCAATATAATTTTGTTCTACTTTAAATGAGTCGAGCAGTTTTTTCAGGTGAGCACCAAGCTGACTCGACTAAAATATTTGTGATTATTAAAAGGGTTTAAAAAGCATGTTCATCCTGTGCATAATGTGTGCCGCATCAAAATATATATTAGCGTTTTTTACCCAAGGAGGCTAACAAAGTTCTATGTGACAGTCACAGCGAGTATCATCTTTAACCTGTGTTTACGTCAATCCCAGTTGTTTGTTTTTTAATTAGATGACCAATGGAATCCTCTAAAATTATCGATTGCTGTTTATTTAAAACTTAGATTAGTACTTTAATCAGAGTGTATCAAAGTAAAAGTTGCATATTCATTTATAGAGTAGCGACGAATTGCATACGTGTCGGTCCCCGCGTACAATTAAAACGGATAGTGTTATGGCTATTGTCGTTATAAAAGGGAGCGTAGAATAAAATAAATAGATAATGGCTCCAAGTGACGGTATGTTAGTGATACATCAGTTAGACGTAGACTCTGCCGCGGAACAAAATCAATCAACGATGTCATCAGGTTTAAATAATTCGCTCTGTTTGTCATATAAGAAGAGGAAATGTACATCGAAGGTTTACAATCATTTCATCAATAACAAATCAACAAATACATATGGCTGTATGTTATGTGGGTAAGTGTAATTTTCATTTTTACAGAAGCTACGTATAATGTGAATCAATCGGTAACGTAAAGCCGAGATGAAGGGAATTATCAACTGGATATTAATTGACTCTGCTATTAAAAATAAGACTCGTCGTATTAAAATATTCAGAAAGCGTCAGAAACAAAAAAGGAAATGTTGACCTTTAATTCTAAGGAGAACTATTCAAAAAAGTCTCGACTTTGGCCTAGTAAAATTTCAGCGACACGTGTTGGGACACCCTCTTAAAAACGCTTAAATTCGTGTTTCATGATTTTTAGGTGCACGTTCGCGTATCACAGCACACGTCGCTGTGATTTAATTAAGCCAAAGGTGCGAATTTTTTGATAAGTCGAACATCTTTTTAATTAAATATAAACTTTTGTATCTTGTCCCATATTTTGCGTGGTTTATTGACGTTTCCCGAATGAATTAAGTAACGTGTCTTATTTCGAATTGTGGAATCGTTAAAAATAACTTAATTTCCTCTTCACCCTCCTTTTAAAAAGAGTACCTTCGTTTCATTGTCGTCAATAAATTAAGAGAATATTATTGTTAAATAATATTTAGACGAGTTTATAAGAAAAGTAAAGTAAATGATACGAAATATTCGCACAGTGCACAAAAAAATTATTGAAGCTGACCAGACATATGGAACAGAGGTGCCACAGGTTTGTATTAAAAGTAGTTCAGCGTATATCTCTAAATTAAACCGAAGGACATCACGAGGAATTAAATCGACGTATTAGAGTATAAAAGCAAGTGACCTTCAGAAATAGCCTACAACAGAAAGTTCTGGAGAAGGTTTCACTTGTTCAATTGTCTTAAAGTTTATCATCTACTCTGTTCCACGTTGATCCTTATTGTAACACTATTGAAATGGTGCTCATTTTAAGCTACTGTCGATTTATAGATTTTCACCTTCGATGACTTAATGGACCGTGTAATAAAGTTCTTAGTCGCCAAGATCAACCATTCAACCTAACGGAAGATGTTTACTTCTTGGACCTCATCCGTTACTTAAGGCCAAACACAAATCTCCCAACGCGAAATACTGTAATAGAGGATATACACGATTTGTATGCGAAAGAAATGAATATTCTTAAAGAAAAAATTAAGGTATGCAAATATGAACAGTATGCCTTATGTATTGTCTAATATTGTTGATATTATATAGGTGGCACCTGGAAAGTTGGCTTTTGTGGTGGACTGCTGGACCTCCAGCAATCAGCACCCGTTTCAAGGAGTAATTGTGCAATGGATCACTGACACCTGGCAATTATACACCATTGTCTTAGATTTGACATTTCTGGAAGGGTCACATTCAGGGAAAAACCTGTCGGCAGCAATCGCAGAGGTTTTGCTAAAATTTGAGATTCCAGCAAGCAAAATTGTTGCGATCACCACCGACAACGCATCCAACATGGACACATTTTTTTCCTCGTTTAAACACAACGAAATTCTCAAAGACATAAAATCCTCTCAATCTCAACACAGAATATGATGCTTGACCCATGTTTTGAATATAATCTGTAAAACAATCATTGAAGCCTTTGACGAGGAGGATAAAAGCATACACTATTCAGACAACGAAACGTCGGAAGACGAGACGTTGGCCAGCATTACAAAAAAGAAGGCCCAGTGAGCTAGCAATTCAAGACATTCTAAGAAGTCTAACGACGTCACAACAAAAAAGCCAGTCGGTATATTGGGAAATGTATGTATGAGTTTACGACATGATGGGCCTAATCTGTTGTTAGTAGATTTTAAACGTATAATATTACTTATCGACCACTTGATGACTCTCATAACATATTTGCCTACGTAAGGCGATAATAAGCGTTAGATCCTCCCCGCAACGGCGCCAGTTGTACAAGAGACAATGTGAAGTGTATGACATTGATTTCAAAGAATTAATCCGTGACGTTAAGGTTCGCTGGAATTCCACTTTGCATATGTCAAAACGTGGGGAGCAAATGTGACGTTTATTGTTTGCCCGTACATTTCGCTTCAATGGTTTATAGGTAAAACATGTTTGTCTATGTGGTGGAGACTTATACATTTCCGAATGTATTGAGGTGACCTCAGTAATAAACTCAAGTGACTTGCGACACTTTAGCCCTTAGATGCAACTCTAAGAAGTGAGAAATCATTATCGAAATGGATTTTAACAGACGAAGATTGGAACAAAATTAACAGCATCATTGAACTACCTCAGGTAAAACACATTTTGGCTTCCCAATGTTCCAAATAAAGCACCGTTCCCCACATTTCAGCCATTCGAAGACATGACAGACTATCCGAATTAATCATTTTCTTCTTTAGTATACCACCACATATATACACATTTAACAAATTATGTACCGGACGTGGCTGACACGGATTTTGACTCTAACGTTACTTGCCCATGGTTTCTTCGAGAACCAATCAGCTAGGGACTTAAGAAATATAACAAATATTTTACCTCCACGGATGGATTGATTTACATCATGGCTACTGGTATATATTTTTAAAATAGCTGGTAAAACGAATGAATATTTATTATGTGGACTTTCTTATTAGTGTTAGATCCAAGATGCAAATTGAACTGGAATAAATTGGCCAAGTACCCAACGAGTATAATTCAAAATTATGAAAGGTTCTTTTGTTTGATAATTTTAAAACTTTTGAGACACTTTCCGCTTTCCATACAGAACGTATTCAATAGGCAACGAGACTTACAATGTATGACGATAAAATAAAATTTGACCAAATGTTCCTTATAGGAAAATTAGAAAGTACTGGTAAGCTACTAACAAATCACTCAATCGAGTAGATCAGCCGACAAAACCGAGTTGCTTGGATACGACAAAGCCCTTGGATCTTTTCCTGCAATTATCAGAAATGCCAGGAATTATTGAAAGAGACGAATTGGAAACCTATCTTAGAGATCCGGTGGTAAGGACTGAGACTTTGAAGGACGGAGCCCTTGGCTGGTGGAAGATTCGACTAAATTTGCAACCAAATCCTTGAATCATCAAGACTAACTGTTTTTATTTAAGGATAACGAAAGCAAATAGCCAAATCTTTCAAAGATCGCTAGAGATGTCCTAGCTGTAAGTGGAACCGGTGTTCCTGTGGAATCTCTTTTCTCGTTGGGGCCAAGCCTTTTGGATCCAAAGAGGCAAACAATTATTCCTTGAACCGTCAAAGAATGTATTTGTTTGAAATATTAGTTGAAAAAATCATAATCTAAGGAAATCTCTGTAAATGCTTCTGTGAACATGACATTGAATATGTAAAATATTAAAAGGATATTTTATATGAATTTTACTACATTTATTTATACAAGTCTCGCTCAGCTTCCGATCTATACGTGATTCGAGCCGATCACTATTAGTCCAAGTCTGATTCAAGTGAGCTATACAAAAAGCAGAGCGTAGATAAGCCCTGTCCATTATTAATCGAACTATAAACAATCCGAGTTAAACTCAAAAAGTAAATCGTAAACTAAATTGTAAACCGAACCCAACTCGAGTGAAACTCGAATGCGTCGCGAGCCTTTGTCGAGTTGCGATATGATTGCGTCATATTCATTTTGAAACGTGCCATCAACAAAACGATCCAAAATGAGTTGGGCTAAGAGCTCGACTCATTGACAACCCTTATGCTTTTATAATTCTTTCACCGGTAATATTTAATTTCTGTCCCTTCACTGGTTTAAATTCCACGTCTATAAATGCACTTTTTTGAAGTGCGAAGCAAAACAAGGCTTTCTATCATTCACTAGGATTTAAGCTTCTGATTGAACACGCTGACAACTCGAGTGCCGTAACAATAAAGGAACCTTTCTAGCTAAACAAGGCAAACCGAATAAAATAACACGTTACTCGAATTATTCCTTTGAAAGTAATTAGGTCACACAAAAAAATTTCATACCCGAGTGAACTGTTTTCCCGGAGTGGTTTTGCTACGATTTCATCGTGTGTGTGTGTATGTTCGCTGCGAGTGAAGTGTTAGTACCTTCCGCGCCCCGATGAAAACATTAATCTCATTCATAGAGAGGCTTTGTTGTCTAGTGCACCACATGATGATGGCAGAAGGAATTAGCCTTTTTCGATGCCAATATTAAACGTACATGAACATTCAGTGGTGACGTATTTAATTTTATTATAGTCAACTGGCGAGTGTGCTCTAAATGAACTTGCACCACTAATCCATCGACTTATGTGAATATTTAGTGGAATCTACTTGGAGTAAATAAATTAGTTAACTTCAACCATATTCGTATAGTAAATGGCATAGTTTACTAGATACCAGTGAATATATTTGTAAATCTTCTAGACATCTAGACCAGATAGATAGATGTCTATCTTCTGGTATCAAATCTACTTTAGCAATTAGCCCGATTAAACTTGTCCATCGGGTGGTCTAAATCTTCACCATAACTTTATTAATGGTTAATAGCTTTTTCTTAATCAAGCCACGTAACTTTAGCGTAAATGGATCAGCTTAAGTGAATTGAAAAGGAATATTCATTTAAATTATAATTCAAATTATTAAGTAAACATTATTATGTCTAATTCACATTATTCTTGAAAAAATAATATTTTTAAGTAATAAAAGAGGTTAACACTGGAGCAAAGCGAAAAACCTTAAGCAGCCTACACAAGCGAGTGTGAAGGCGGAAAAACCTTAAATAACATTTTTCGCGAGATTCATCACGATAAGATCATTTTATCCCAAAAATGAGGAGAAATCCGACTTTAAATTCAGCTCTAAGCGTGTTCTACGCATCCATTTCGTGATAAAATGAGAGATTTCATTTAAAATGTTTATATAATCGATGACGCTTTGGTGTACGTGATGCTTATTTTAACTTGGAACATATCATCATCCATGTACTATGTTTGATGGTACTCGTTATTTGAAATATTGCTTCTTCTATAAATTCATGTTTGCGAAATCTTGCCAGTTGGCTAAATCATGCAAAGCTTGATAAGCCTAATAATAGCGAAAGTCAATTTACGACTGAATTTCGCTGATTTAATATCCGCCCACTCTGAGTTGTAATTAAAATTTATAGCTGCCCATTCTGAGTTGTAATATCTGCCACAAAAAGTCTGCCCTTCTAAATGGGAAACCCAACGGCGTTTTTCTAAAATACCGTCATTTGCGTAAGGCCAGCTTTGCCTAGTTTCGCCAAGCCCGCTATATAAGGGGAATCTCGATAGATGAAGACCCAGCTAAACACAAAAGATAAATTTACACATATAGTCTGAGTGGAGGAAAATCACTTGTGTCGTATACCGTTATCAGTATCTAGATAAGCGAATATTTGGATAAACAAAACAGTGTTTATCCCTTTATCTAAACTCGAATTTCATCAGAAACCGTAATATATTTATCAATGGACCCGCGGGGCTTGATAACTGAAATTTTCATTGTCGTCGTATTCCTCTTCCCACCGTCCACTGAATTCAAATTAATACAGACAAAGGTACCTTTGAAAAAATTTGATAAGACTTCTTTCGGGTACAAGATACTACTCCAATGTTCCATATAGCGCTCCTCTCTGTATGGGTAAAATTCCCAATTTTACGAGTTAGAAGGGGTCCTACTTCATACCCCTGTCTACGGAAAATTGGAAATTCTCTCTCTCCACAAACGACGACGTTTTTTGGACGAACTCCAAGGCTGCTAGAGATATTCGCTCGACGAGCTCCCGCTCCGAAAACATCTACCGTTAGGAGGCGTAACAATCGCGCCTTTTGAGAATAACCCATACAGAGAGGGGTAGACAAGACCCGGGAGTAATAGACTTCAAAGGAGGGTTTCATCGGCTTCTGAGAATATCCATTGAATTCGAGTTAATAGAGAGAAAGGTGCCTGAAAGGGTAACGAAACGGTAAAACATAAAACTTGCCGAGCTTTATTAAGTGGTTCTAAATTGATAAACAAAAATTTATTTAATAAACAGTAGATAAACTTTTTTAATGGCATTTTTATCGTTAACTGATAATAGCATTCACTGGGTTCTCTCCTAAGGTAGCGCTCTACAGCCGTCTAATTTTGACTCTTATATTATATCATGAGTATCCCATTAAATTCACCCTAATTCACCGTAATTAAAAAGTTGGCAAGATTTTCTTATCATTTGGTTTTTTAACTTTAATAATATATCTCTTCTCGGCCTATTTAAGGGAGATTTACAGAATCGGTACTCCTAGATGCACCGCACCAATGAGTGGTTTACGTTAGCGTTTAGAATAGATAAATATATAAAAGGGAGGAGTCCTTTTTCGTAAGTTGAGCGTCGACGTCACCTGTGACGTTTCTTGTGCAGAAGCACGGCTCCCGTAGTCAGAATGACAAAATTCTAAAGATCTCTAGTTTTACTCTCAAGCTTAACGTCTGCTTTCTCCGCGCCCGCGCTTTTTTTACATCCGGAACTCTAGGGGATGAGTGACGTCTACAGTGACGCGGCCGCTAAACTAACATGTTGATCAAGCCGAACTGAGCTTTTTATATATTTATCTATTGTAGCGAACCCTCTCGCTTGCGCGATGGTGTCGTCTTCGATTGTTTCGGCAATCGTCTTTCATCTATATACAAGCGACCTCTTTCTCACGATCCTTTGGGTAGACTACACGAATTTAAATCGCATTACCTAGAAATATGGCTAATATAATCTATTATGTCTCTGTAAGAACATTTCACAATTAAAGTTCTAGTGATTAAATATCACTTGAGTTGGACTTCATATCCTGCCAAGTGCTCAAGTACACATGAAATTTAAAGTTTAACGTTCTCAATCTCTACTTTATTTTTTAAAATGCTTGAGTTTTGCGACTAGGATGTGCTTTAGATCCAAAAGCACCGTCATAACTACAACTTTATGACGTTGCTATTAAGTAGTTGGCCAATTATTAAAATCTGGATCTAAAGTATATCTAACTTAAGTATATTAAAAAATAAAGATTAAGAATGTTAAATAGAATAGGTGAAACGGAAATTGATGTCGGCGAGTTAAATAAACGGCCACATACTTCTCGTATCCTTAATGATGTTCTCTTGCTTTAAAGAATTGTTTCGCCTTCCATGCCCATTTTTTATCGATAGGATTCAATATTAAAAATTTAATCACTAGCTCGATCTAACCCGTCCCTTTTCTAATGTTTTAGGTAAGGCTAGGCTAGTTAATCTCTCGCCCATACCTCCAACTAGTTAATCCCTCGGGCTACCCATTCCATCATGTAATTTTTAAGGTAAGGTTTAATTAGGTTAATTAATCCCTGCAAATAGCCCATCCCTCCAACTAGGTAATCCATAGCTCCGGCTAACCCGTTCCTCTTGAAATATTTAAGGTGAGATTAGGTTAGATTAGTTAATCCCTTGAATTAGCCCATCCCTCTTTTACTACTTCAGGTAAGGTTAGGTTAGTTAATCTGTCTTTCGAGATTTGTACCAGGGTCTCTATTACGACTAGATTCAAGCCTCAATTAAACGCTATAATTTTTATTCAGCATTAGTAAGAATTATGGTTCAATAAAGAAAAATAATGAAATGTGGAAAAGGTGTATATTTTTGGTGAAAAAGGGACAGAAATTAAACAAAAAAGAGGTTGCTTCGCACCCTTAAAAAGGGCTCGCCATCTAACTCGAATCAAACTGTGAAGGGACACAAAATAATTGTTGGAGAAAGAGCAATTTCAAATCTTTAAAATTATAGTTTGTAGATTTAGTCTACTAATTCAAAGATTTCATTATTGATGTTATTTTTAAATTCTATCAGTATCACTTATAATATTAGCTAAAGATAGAGTTCCTTTAATGTATATATATTTATAAACATTAAACTAATTTTTTTCCATGGTGCTATTATAATACAAATTTAAATAAAAAGAAAACTCATGGAGGAAAACATTTATTGGGTGTAAATTGCCCGCAAAAATAAACGCGGAGAGCTTTCGGCTCGAGAGCCTTTTTCAATCTAAATATAAACTTAAAAATCTATACAGAGGTAAATTTCAGTTGTCACGTGAGTCGGCCTATTTTTTATACACATTGAAATGCTTATCGTCAATTACCCCCATAATCCAGATTCTTCGCATCCGTCGTCCAAATTTAAATCCCCTTGTTTTTTAATAAATAAACCCTCCATTTATTTATACAAGTCTCGCTCAGCTTCCGATCTATACGTGATTCGAGCCGATCACTATATTAGTCCAAGTCTGATTCAAGTGAGCTATACAATAAGCAGAGCGTAGATAAGCCCTGTCCATTATTAATCGAACTATAAACAATCCGAGTTAAACTCAAAAAGTAAATCGTAAACTAAATTGTAAACCGAACCCAACTCGAGTGAAACTCGAATGCGTCGCGAGCCTTTGTCGAGTTGCGATATGATTGCGTCATATTCATTTTGAAACGTGCCATCAACAAAACGATCCAAAATGAGTTGGGCTAAGAGCTCGACTCATTGACAACCCTTATGCTTTTATAATTCTTTCACCGGTAATATTTAATTTCTGTCCCTTCACTGGTTTAAATTCCACGTCTATAAATGCACTTTTTTGAAGTGCGAAGCAAAACAAGGCTTTCTATCATTCACTAGGATTTAAGCTTCTGATTGAACACGCTGACAACTCCAGTGCCGTAACAATAAAGGAACCTTTCTAGCTAAACAAGGCAAACCGAATAAAATAACACGTTACTCGAATTATTCCTTTGAAAGTAATTAGGTCACACAAAAAAATTTCATACCCGAGTGAACTGTTTTCCCGGAGTGGTTTTGCTACGATTTCATCGTGTGTGTGTGTATGTTCGCTGCGATTGAAGTGTTAGTACCTTCCGCGCCCCGATGAAAACATTAATCTCATTCATAGAGAGGCTTTGTTGTCTAGTGCACCACATGATGATGGCAGAAGGAATTAGCCTTTTTCGATGCCAATATTAAACGTACATGAACACCAGCATGTGTTTAGCCTTACCATATATAAAAGGAAATAGCGAGCTAGCAAATCGACTTCTAAAACCGTTAGGAATAACTTTAATTCAAAAGGGGAGAAATAAATTAAAAAATTTACTAGTTAATAATAAACCCGAAGGGGATAAAAAATCATTACTTGATAACCAAGGTTTAGTCTACGAAATTAGTTGTAAATGTGGTAAAAAATATGTGGGGGAAACAAAAAGACCCCTACGTGAACGTCTTAAAGAACACCAAACATGTATTAAAAAAAGAGATATAAGTAATGGTTTGGCGAAACACATGCTGGAAGAGAGAGGTCATAACATTGACCTTGATAGTATAAAAATTCTATATAGTGAAAAAGGATATTATAAACGGAAATTTGTGGAGGGTTTATTTATTAAAAAACAAGGGGATTTAAATTTGGACGAAGGATGCGAAGAATCTGGATTATGGGGGGTAATTGACGATAAGCATTTCAATGTGTATAAAAAATAGGCCGACTCACGTGACAACTGAAATTTACCTCTGTATAGATTTTTAAGTTTATATTTAGATTGAAAAAGGCTCTCGAGCCGAAAGCTCTCTGCGTTTATTTTTGCGGGCAATTTACACCCAATAAATGTTTTCCTCCATGAGTTTTCTTTTTATTTAAATTTGTATTATATATATTTATCATTAAACCTAGGTCGTCTTTATTTGTTTTTTGGAAAATATATAATAATAATAAAATCTTTGAGGTAGTAGACTAAATCTACTAACTATAATTTTAAAGATATAAAATTGCTCTTTCTCTAAGAATTAATTTGTGACCCTTAACGGGTTTGTTTCGAGTTAGATAAAGAGCCCTTTTTAAGGGTGCGAAGCAACCTCTTTTTTTTTAATAGGCCTAATTTATTAAGATCGAAAGCACCCATTTTCTAAATGCTTTAATAAAATTTAACGTCCCTTTGCGAGTTTGACCCCGGCAAGTTTATATTACATTTATAAGAACGCGCAAAGGGTTCTGTTTGTTTAATTACTTGGGGAAGAAATAATTTGGTTCTTCTCAACTTGTTACTAGATACGAATACCTTTGATTAAATGGGGTAGTTTTGTTTATTCAGAAAAAACAATTAATACTGCGTCACGGAAACGGTCAAAGAATGAATATTAATGTTGCAAAAGATATCGCAGTTAGAACGAAAGCGACACTTCTACTCAAAACATTAGAGGGACTATGGATCTGGGAGAATTTGAATATCGAGAATCCAGTTTTTTCAAATACAGGTATGGTTACAATTAATTATGGTAATAATTTTAAGTTTAATCCTAATGGAAAAATAAATTTCAAACAAAACAGTATTAAATGCGGAGTGTAGTTTTGACTAAAAGCGACGTAAAAATTCACTAAAAATATTAGCCTCTTATTTTCGAGATCATTTGAATATTTATAAAAAGAGGGGAAATTTACATTTTGTCAGAATTGCAGTTTTTTCGGATGGATTAACGACAGAGATTTCAAATTTCGATAGAATATTCCATTTTTAATAAAAACGAGATCTTTAACACCTCAAGCGGGGAAAATCGGGAAAAACGGAAATGACTCAACGAATGCAGGGTTCGACATAATAAAACCTAGAACAGTAAAACCCACGGGTTTTACTGGGCTTTACCCACTTAATAAAACCGCCATATTAAACCCTATTTGAAAACAATTTTTTTTTAATTCAAACACGAGAATATTTATTCTCTAAATTGGAACAAATTTCAAATAAAACTTTACCAATGCTTTGGCTCAGCACGACAATACCTATATACTTTAAATAGCTTTAAGGCTTTCTCTGTTCCAAGTCTATTTCGTAGCTTTTACCATACTATTCCAAATGATGAAAAAACTCTTAAGTGATGCAGAGCTTGCGGGGCAGCATCAGCAAAATTATTGTTTATCAATATAATTTGCACTAAAAATGAAAAACCCAAAAACCGATTAAGACTCGGTGGGCTGTCCTTTTCCCGCGAAAAGTGTATTAAATCTCAACTGATCCGAAATTCAAGAGAAGTCAACTTCGTCTTGAGGGCCCAGGCTTACACGGCGGAAAATTTAGAAAGAAATTTAAAGAATATATTCTCGGAGAATCAATTTAAGTTCTTATCATTTTCTAGACTGATTAAATACGGGGATCAAAGCCCGAGAAACTCATACGTGTGGTTCCTTATCATATTCTATCCAACAATGATCACGTGCTTGAAATTATTATCGCCATTCTTGCGTGTACTTTTCGTGCATATGCGCATTGAGCCAATATCTTTTTTTTTCCCAATAATGGAATGGTGGCAATCTTTTCTACGTTTTTTGAGTTAGTGTTATCTCACGACAAAGTGCCTGTATTTCAGCCTGCGCCAGTCCTTATTTCAGTAGTATTTACGAAAGTCCTCACAAAACCTCCTGATAGGTCTGATATTTTATCCCCCCAAAAGTGTTTTCAGAGCTTTCGATAGTTAAATTTTAGTTTTAGCATTTTTCATATGATATATTTAAGTATGAAGATTGCTGCTTAGTCTTTTTGATTTGAAAATATTTTTTGGTTATAAACAGTGTCATCAAGTTTCTACTATTAATGTAGGTAAGGTTTCAATTGCTCAGTTCCCACAAGCGCATTTACTTTTGCGCAGGTTTCCATTTGCGCAGTGTTCATTTACAGGTCAAGTTAGGTTAGTTAATCACTCGAACTAGCCTGCCTCTCTTGTTATATTATAAATTAGGATATAGGTTAGTTAATCACTCGAACTAGCCTGTCCCTCTTGTGGACAGCTCGAATGGCAAACTGCGCAAATGAAAAAGCGCAAGTGGGAAACTGCGCAAGCGGACGAAAACCTTAATGTATTACCTCGTTTACTTTCAATTTTCAAACTTTCAAAAATAACAGAATTTGAGTTTTCAACTATTCAAATTGCGTTCAAAAAGTGGCGCATGGTTTGTGTGAAATGTTAGGAGCGTTAAAATAAATATTTTTGTCATCCAGGCTTTTATCCCTAATAAAATAAAAATGGGCTTAATGCGCTCCATTTCCATTGGGTCGAGTCCCATTCGACCGAAAAGCACTTGCGGATTCGGTCCAATGGGACAATCCTTTTCGACCAAAAAACCAGCATGGAGATAGCCGATGAAATTTAAGGGGGAGGTCTACTAGGGGGTGTTGGGATTCTAGGACCTCAAGTGGCGCGATGACCTATACAAGTTATTGCATGGAGGTTTTAGAATGGATTAGGCATATTTTAGGAGTTTTTCGTCTGTAGTATAGTTTACTCTCATAAAGCCATGGGACTGAATGTATAAATACAAGTTGGAACGGTAAATTGAGACTACGCGTTATAGAAGACGTTAGCCTTTAGCTCAATTGGTTCTATTATTGTAAAATTATAAACGGGTAAGGGGATTCTTTTTGAAGCATTGAGAAACTAGACTAAATACTAGTCCTATGGATTTTAACTATTTATATGTTGGAAATTCTCAACTGTTTTTGAAAGTTTATCCCAACTATTTTATTCGTTTATTTGGGAAATATCAACGTGCAAGAAGCCGTACAGGCTTGTAGACAAGGTAATAATACCTAATTTTGCGAGAAAAAAGTATTTTTGAAGGATACATTACTAGAGTTACAAACTTAAAGACTATTAATTTTCTTACGGAGTTTGAGATTGATTCGTTGAAGTTGTTTATGGTTTTTAGACAAATGTTTGATAATTCGTTAGGTTTAGGAAGTAGATAGTTTTTGCCGATTCTAACGCAGGTGGTGCCTGGTGGTGCCGGTGGTGCCGTCACCATTTTGAATTTTTTCAATTTTTTTTTTTTTTTTTTTTAATTCCGGGTTTCGAACCCGGGACCCATAGGCTGGGGGTTGACGGCTTTGTTAACTTGGTCATTTCAGTTACCTACTTTTCTCCTTAAGCACCGTTTGTTTCTCGGTCATTCCCTTATCTCACTCTTGGGTAAACATCTCCTTATCTATATTCTCGGTTCTTATCTCTATGTTCATATATCACGTGATTGAAGGTTTAAATGATAAGGCGCCAAATCAAATGCGGATCTATAACTTATACTGAAACCTCTTTAAGCCTTTATCGTTTTCGAATTTCGCGCGGGTCACTTATCGTATTATCACCTATGCCAGATCTTAAAACTCATTGGAAAAATAAATATATGGATATATTCTTGATTCTTATCTCTATGTTCATATATCAGTTTAAATGATAAGGCGCTAAAGCAAATGTGAATCTATAACCTATACTGAAACCTCTTTAAGCCTTTATCGTTTTCGAATTTCGCGCGGTTCTCCTATCAGTAGTATCATGTTATCGACGAAAAGTCTTTGCGTGTCCTATCTCAAAACACACCAGATAAATAGATATATATTCAAATATATCTTAACAAATAACTAGAAGAATTTCTCCAAGTAAACATAACTATAAATTTAAACTGCAAATATACGATTATTTGTCTAAAACATTATAGTAAATGCGGAAAAATACTCAAACAAGTTGGCGAACACCGCGATATCAAATTAAAATTGGAAAGTTAGGCCTAATTACAACGTGTATGAAAATTGAAATACCCTAATGATATATACAATTAAAGCTCGTGGTTATACCCTACGCGGCATTGGTAAAACGTATTTCGCAAGTTCAAGTACTGATATGACGCTTGGTAAAAACCTACGCGTCATCGGTAAAACCTATTTCCCAACTCAAGTACTGATTTTGACTCTGAATCGCTTGGTAAAAACCCAATACGTCATTGATAAAACCTATTTCCCATCTTTAAGTACAGATATGACGCTTATTTATGGGTATAAAAGCTAGGATATATTAACGAAACTAAGAAAGTCTACCAAGATATAAAGGACATAGTAGTTTCACAGCTAACGGAACTTATTAAAAACTCATGTAACGGGTGTCTCATTGACCATCCATCTCAAAATCAACATGATTGTCTTTTACGTGAATGGACGGAACGGGTAGAAATTAACTTTACAAGTGCTGTAAATAATTTAAATATCCAATTAATTACTGAAATATTTAATAATTCAACTTTTTTAAGTTTCGATTTTTGCAAGCAAATGGTGACTAGAATTATTTGCATTTCGAAACAATATTTGTAAATACAAAATAAAATATTCATACTCTAAATATATGACTCATTTCTTAATATTGATATAGTAAGCAAATAAAACTTTTCATATTCTGTTCATATCAAAGGAGTTTCACCAACGGAAAAATTCTCTTGGTTAAGTTTTAAGTTTTATTTGTCTTTCCCATCAATCAAGGTCGATACTTTCAGAGTGAGATAAAGGCTAGCGTTTCCCCAATTAATCAGTGACTCATTGTTTAAGATAAGAAAGGGAATAAATACTGAATTTTTCCAAATCGAAAACATTACAAGTTCCTGCTCTCTTCAAGCAACATCATCTCCACCAGTAAATATTAAAGCTTTCAATTAGAAACTACTTAAAACTTAGATTAAATATGGTCATCTGCGGTATTTGCGGGGCTAAGTTCGCCCAAAGTAAAAGTTTAACTCGTCATGAACGTGAAAAACACGGGGATGTTAAATTTCCGTGTAGTTTTTGCGCTATGACCTTCACGAGGAAGGAAAGCGTTGCCCGGCATATTGTTGCCCACCATCATCCAGCTTCATCATCCGGATCCAAACGTCGCTTGGACACCGTCCTTATGAAGGACGTTAAGAAGGCGAAGACAGACGGATCTCCACCATGGACCATAGCAATGATGCCAGCTTCCAGGTCCGTCCCTTCAACTTCCGTCGACATCCCGTCAACTTCGACCGCTTCGACTTCCGCCGCTCCATCCACCACGAGCGTCCCCGACGATCTAGAGAGGGATTTTTTGGAGAGTCAAAATGATCCAGGACTCAAAGAATTTCTCGACGACGAGGAATTTCCGATGGGAACGCTCAACAACCAGGAGAACGAGAAGTTACAGAATTTCATGCGGGAGATGGAAGACCGTGAAGCAGATGCCATCCCACAGCCAGACCTCGCCACTCAGGATGTCCCTCACACCTTCGATCAATTAGAGGAGATGATAGCGTTAAGAAACGCTATCTTCTGCGCTCGCTTCGCACCATCAGACACGGAAACGGACGCGGATGTTTTAGTCAATCGCCATAGATTAGCCCTCCTAAACTATCTTCAAGCAAAGTTAGTGCAGGACGAAGGACTCAAATGGTATTTAACCATGCGAGTTCGGTACGTGCGTGAGCTCAATACGGGTGAGGAGGTGGAGTTTATCGCGTATCATAATAGTGATGTGCAAGTAACTTTGACTGCAGACACTATTAATAGTAAAATAGACGCGTGTATGGAAACTCTAAAACGGAAAATCGAGGAATTTCAAAAGCGTGGGAGCGGATGGACCATAGACCGGATCTTATTTATGCAAGTAAATATAATCACTTATTTACCTCTCGTAGGGGGAACTTTTATCGAACTACCCAAGGTGCTCGCCGTTAAAAAGGCTATCACAAACATTAAAAACGATGACAATCGGTGTTTTCTATGGTCCATCCTAGCTCATTTACACCCGGCAAAAAAAGATCCTAATCGTGTCCAGAAATATATAAGATTTCAGGATGAGTTGGATATAACGGGAATAACATTCCCTTTTGAACTAAACGCGGAAAAATTAAAGAAGTTTGAGGAAATTAACAATTTGTCGGTTAACATATTCGGCTACGAGAAGTTCGTTTTCCCTCTACACATTAGTGCTAATAGAGTTGAGAAAGCGCGTCAAATCGATCTTCTTCTAATCACCAAGGGAGATAAAAAACATTTCTGCCTGATTCGTAGTCTAAGTCGGTTACTCAGCGGTTTTACGAAGAATGGGCATACTACATTTTACTGCCGGTATTGCCTACATCGTTTCACTGGTGTGAATTCTGAACGTAATCGGGATGATCACGTTAAAGAGTGTAGTATCCACGGACCTCAGAAGATCATCATGCCAAATAATGAACCAATTTTAGAGTTCCAGAAATTTGGCTGGCGACAAAAAGTAAGTTTGAAATTTTTATTTCTATTTATTATTTGTATTTTTTAACTCATTTTTCTTTCTATAGAACAAGGTTGTGATTTTCGCCGACTTTGAGGCAATCCTACCCAAAGTCTCAACTTGTATGCCCGACCCCACTCTCTCATCTTCAACCACGCTGGCTCATCACGTGTCGTGTGGATTCAGCTACGTGATTATTGGCCCGGACGGAACACCATCAGAACCCGTGACGTATCGGGGGAAAGACGCGACGGAGAAGTTTCTCGAGAAACTTTTAGCAGAGGAAAAGATTTTAGCTGCGAAAATCAAAGAAAACGTCCCGATGTGCCTAACCCCGGCGGAAGAAGTTAATTTCCTGACGTCATCAACGTGCTACGTTTGCGGTAAAGGTTTCACCGTGACCGACAACAAGGTTCGTGATCACGACCATACCGACGGATCATTTAGAGGAGCCGCACACAACTCATGCAACTTGAAATTAAAGGCACCGAAGTTCATCCCGGTCTTCCTACATAATCTTTCCAAGTAAATTTTTTTAATTTATTTTTTCAAAGTTATTTTTATTTATTTATGTTTTCTTTTCAGTTACGACGCCCATTTAATAATGAATAAAATCGGGTTAATCAAAGAACACGAGATTAAATGCATACCCAGCTCCTCAGAAAAATATATGTTTTTCACTTGGCGGTCTAAGATTCCTTGACACTATTAGGTTCATGCCAGCGTCCTTGGAAACCTTGGCGTCAAACCTCGCTAAAGGCGGTATGGATAAGTTTTCGTGTATGAATCAAATCTATCAGCCGGACGAAGTTCAACTCCTACTTCGAAAGCAAATCTACGCCTACGATTACATGGATAGTGAAGCGAGGTTTGAGGAAACAGAACTGCCGCCCAAGGAAGCTTTCTTCAACACCCTGACGGACGAACACATCTCTGACGAAGACTACGCCCACGCTCAGAATGTATGGAGAAAATTCAACATACAAAATCTAGGTAGGTTTAATATAATGTTGGGTTAGGTTAAAAAATAATATTTTTTCATATATTTTAGGCGAGTATCACGACTTGTACGTGCAATCGGATGTCCTACTCTTGGCGGACATTTTCCAAAACTTCCGGTCCATGTGTATGGATTATTACAAACTCGATTGTACACACGCCTTCACTGGTCCGGGATTCGCTTGGGAAAGCGCCTTGAGTATGACGGGCGTCAAGTTGGAGTTACTTCTAAACCTGGACATGCACCTTTTCATCGAGAAGGGGATACGGGGAGGAGTCGCCATGATTAGTCATAGGTTCGCTAAAGCGAATAATAAGGATTTGCCGGAGACGTACGACCCGACAAAGCCTAGCACATATATCTCGTACTTGGGTAAGTTAAGAGATAATTATATTCAGATTAAATACTAATTCAAACTTTTAGATTGTAACAACCTGTACGGCGAGGCGATGTCCTACTACCTTCCGATAAGAGGCTTCAAATGGATTCAACCTTGCCCAGATTTCACAGAGGAAATTATTCTAAGTCATCCCGACGATGACGAGACCGGCTTTATACTAGAAGTCGACTTGGAATACCCTGATCATTTACATGATGAGCATAATTGTTATCCCCTAGCACCAGAAAAACGAGTCATCACAACCGAAGAATTATCTCCATACTCCAAGGACCAGCTGAAGGAACTCGGTTTAAAGGAGAAGGACAGTTTTTCGAAACTAGTACCTTCCCTTTATAAAAAGGTGAAATATGTTATCCACTACAGGAATCTTAAATACTACGTTTCCAAAGGGATGAAAATTACTAAAATCCATCGCGTATTAACATTTACGCAAGGACCGTGGTTGAAACCCTTCATAGATTTTAACACGGAGAAGAGGAAGATGGCCGCCAACGATTTCGAGAAAGATTTCTTCAAGTTGATGAACAATGCAGTCTACGGTACGTAACATAACCTAACCTAACTTAACCTATTAAATTATTGTTTCTTTCACAGGCAAGACGATGGAGAATTTACGTAATCGCATCAACTTCGACCTCGTACAGACGCCGGAACGGGCCATAAAAAAAGCCAGTTCGCCAACGTTTAGACGTTTCACGGTTTTCAAGAACGATCTTGTCGGGATTCACCGCACCCACAAGGCTCTCACCCTCAATCGACCGATTTTCACTGGATTCGTCATTTTGGAACTATCTAAACTCCTGATGTACCGTTTCCATTATGATGTAATTCGAGCTCAATACGGTGACAAAGCCAAACTTCTCTTTACTGACACCGACTCATTGACGTACCACATCGAGACGGACGATCTCTACAAAGATTTCGCAGCTAATAGCGATGCATATGACTTTTCCGGATATCCTAGAGATCACCCATTACATAGCGATGTCAACAAGAAAACGCTAGGGAAATTCAAGGACGAGTTAGACGGTACACCAATCGAAGAATTTTGCGGATTACGTCCCAAAATGTATTCTATGCTCTCAGCTAAAGGGGAGAAAAAGACGGCAAAAGGTATCTGCCGAAGAGTCGTCAAGAAGCTGTTGATTTTTGCTCTGCGAAAATAGATGATTTCGGAATAGAACTTAAAAAACAATCTAACCTAATATCTGAAATAAAGAAAGAAAATGACCTACTAAAATGTAAAAATAATGACTTAGAAGCTAAAGTTCATTCATTAGAACTAGGATTAGTTAACGCGGAACAAATCCAATTAATTACTGATATTGAAATCGTAGGCCTTAAGGAAACCACAAATGAAAATCTTCACGAAATTATAAATGCTGTCGCTACTAGCCTCGATATACCCTATAAGAAAAAAAAAACATACTAAGTATATTTAGATACCCTAAATGTATCACTACTATTTCTAGACCAAGGCCTATTATAGTAAAATTTAAAGATGAATTAAACCGAAATGTATATTTAAGTGCCTATAAAAAACTTAGAGGCCAAGGTCTCTTAGCGTCTAATGTACACCAGTCTTTTGGTACAAAAAAATTCTTTATTAATGAACACTTAACACCATATAACAAAAAACTTCTGTATGAATCTAAGCAATTTGCTCGAAAAAATAATATCAAATATTATTGGGTTGCCGATGGAAAAATTTTCCTACGTAAAATAGATGGAGACCGCGCTATAAGAGTAAGGAAAAATTCAGATTTAAAGACTATCTAGGGATATAATATCAGAATATATTTTTATGTCTTTATCTTGATGAATAATGCTACAACTAGAATATCAACTAATGAACTGCATAAAAAATTACTTGATAAGGACAACCTCAAATTAATACATCTTAACATACGAAGCCTAAATAAAAATTTTGATGAACTCTTAGTGTATTTGGACTCATTGCGCTTTAAATTTGATATTATTGTTTTAACCGAATGTTGGCTTATGGATATAAATATATCCCATTTCCATATCCCAGACTATGACCTAAGTTTCACAAAACAATTGTTGTATTTATCAAAAAACATATAACTTTTGAATTGCGGGAATGTATGTTACATGAATCAAACTGTTTATCTATTTCCTTTGACATAAACAATCGAGCATTTAAGTTACTAAATATTTATCGATCACCTAGTACAGACATCGAAAGATCTACTCAAGCCCTAGAACTAGAACTCTCGACCTATGCTAAGTCACAAAATGTTATAATTACTGGTGACATCAATATTGATATCTTACCGCCGAATTATTCCTCATTAGTCAACGACTACTTGGATATATTATCATCGTATAAATTTATTTCTTTAATTAATACGCCAACAAGAGTAACTACACACAGTAAAACATGTGTAGATCATATCTTTGTGAGAGTGGATGAAAAACCTTGTTCTGTAGTTTGCTCATATGTATTAGATTTTTATATCACTGATCATTATCCTATAATTATGACCCTAGATACACCAACCTTAGCGAAAAAAAAGAATCTAAATGACGATCAAACTAACTATTTATTCCCCCAAATCGACTATGAAAAACTCAATATTATATTAGGATTTGAAAATTGGTGTACAGTATACAATGAATCAGATGTTAATTTAGCCTGCAAAAAATTTACTGATAATTTACAATTTTATATTAAGCTAGCACATAAATCTTATACTAAAACAAATATAGATAAAAACTTAAATAAAAAAAATATATAAAATTAAAGCCCTGGATGACAGCTGGACTTTTAAAAAGTATACAAGTTCGTGATAGACTAAAAAAGACCTTAGCTAGAGAACCCTTTAATAATGAATTAAAAACGAAATTTAAAATATATCGTAATAAGCTAAATCAACTAATAAAAACAACTAAAAACAAATACTACGCGTACAAAATACAAATTGCTAAAAATGATAATGCGAAATTATGGGAGATAATAAATACCATAAGAAATCCAAATTCTAAAGCCAGAAATGAAATTGGAAGTATCGTTATTGATAATGTAGCCTGCGACCCAAAATATAACTCTCAAAAAATTTCTAATGGTTTCAATAAATACTTTTCAAATGTGGGAAAAAACCTAGCTAATCTTATCCAAAATTCTAATGACTTGGATGCGTTGGAAAAAGTGCACCCTAATTTGAATCATTCCAGAAAAAAAGGAAGTTCCTTTTATTTGAATCCAATAACCCCCAGGACGTTAAAAAGTACATAAATTCATTGAAAAATACCAAATCTAGTGGAATTGATAACATCAGTTCTATTACTTTTAAAAAAGTGTCTAAATTTATAATCTCACCAATTGCTTATATCATAAATTTATGTTACTCAAGTGGGAATTTTCCCCATTCTTGTAAAAAAGCAATAATCACCCCCATCTTTAAAGGTGGTGACTCGACAATATTAATGAATTATAGACCAATTTCAATCTTAAGTACCTTATCTAAAGTTATCGAGAAATCAATAAAAACTCAATTAGACACGTATTTAGATAAATTTCAATTACTATCCCCCAATCAATTTGGTTTTCGAGAGGGTTTATCTACTGAAGACGCCCTTAATTCATTTAATAACCTTGTAATTAGTAAAATGGATTCGAATAAAAAGGTTATTGCAATATTCCTTGACTTAGCCAAAGCTTTTGATACGGTAAGCGTAAATCGGTTATTACAGAAACTAGAAAAAATTGGTATTAACGGCTTACCATTAAAACTATTTGATAGTTATCTGAATAACAGAGAAGCTAGTGTTAAAATAAACAATGTATGTAGTACCTTTACAACCTATACTTTTGGTGTCCCACAAGGCACTGTATTAGGACCAATACTATTCTCTATTTATATCAATGATCTCCTTATAAATAATTATTCAGATAACAATGTAGCCTTTGCTGATGATACGGTATTGATATTTTTTGGTAATACTTGGGATGAGGTTTTCTCGAAGGCAAACGAAGGAATGTTTAATACTAAAAACTGGTTGGATGTCAACTTACTAAGTTTAAACATTAAAAAACCAATTATATGACATTTTCATCCACCAAACGTAGCGAAACTAGCCTGGATAAATTAAAACTTCACAAGAATGTTAATTGTCTTAATAACAATAACAACTGTAATTGTGAGAAAATAATAAAAGTAAATACAGTAAAATACCTAGGATTACTTGTAGACAACCACTTAAAATGGAATGAACATATCCTTCACCTCTCGAGGAGGCTTAGATCCCAACTATTTAGCTTAGGACAATTTTATAGTATTTTAGATAAAAATACATTTAGAACTATATACTTCAGTCTAATCCAGTCTCACATAACATATGGTATATCTTGCTGGGGCAGTGCCCAGAATAAGTTGATTGAAATTATACAGAGATTACAAAATAGAGCAGTTAAAAAATGTCTAAAGCGTCCATTATTATACCCTTCAAAACTTATTTACAAAGAACTTAATGTACTACCTATACAACAACTCTTTCATAAAAACATTCTACTGTACCACCATAAAAGGCGGAACTCTGATGGTATGCCTAGAATCAATAATATAAATCCTCAAAGATACAACACCCGTTTCAAAGATAACCTTAATATAATCATTCCCAAATCGTCCAAGAGTAAGACACATAAAAACTCAGAAATCCTAAGCGTTAAACTACACAATAAGTTACCTATTGAACTTAAACAAATACAGAACTTTGATAAATTTAAATATCAACTTAATCTGTTCTTACACCAAACAATATAATCCGATCTTTACTTCTGGACTTTATTTCTAATAATGATGTGATTAAATTTACGTTAGCTCACGTAGAATAGCCAAATAACTATGTATATATTCAATTTAGGTAAATTATAAATTCAGTATTGACATTGCTGTTATGTTAACCTCATTTCTAGTATAAGACTGTTCCCTATTTATTGTATTCAAATTAATTTAATGTAACCTGATATAATAGCCCAAACCATAATACAAACTTCGGTTTTCTTTGGTGGGCCAAATATCACATTACCCATTGTAAGTGTGTATAATAACCAAAATTGTGATATAAATAAATAAATAAATAAAATAAAAATAAAATAAAAAAAAGAAAGTACGCCACGCTCAGTATCGGGAATGTCTCCTCAAGAGAAAACTGACGGTCGAGGAGATGAAACGTATAGTCAGTAACCGCCATGAACTTACCACCGTAAAGCAGACGAAGCTCTGCCTTAACCCTGCGACGACAAACGCTATGTCATTGACGGGATTTAAACCCTAGCCCACGGCATTTTAAAATTCCAAAGGAATAGTTTTTATAAAAATATCTTGTATTTTTTTTTATTTATTTATTTATTTATTTTATTTTTTTTCATTCAACTGTTATTTTTTTCTTTTACTGAATATATATTCAATAATAAATATATAGTGCAAAATCAAACTTGGAAATTATTTATTCTTAAACCTATTATTGATACTTAAGCCTAAACCAGAGGTCAGGGCGGAGGGGCTGCCCCGCGCCTACCGCGCCGCGACGTGTTGGTATTTTAACCGCGCACGTTTGAAATTTTAATCGCGCGCGCCCCGCGACTACCGAACATTGACGTCCACCCGTCAATTATTGGAATCGCACACGTGAACCGCTTAACATAGAGATAAGCAAAAACACGACTACAGTTTCTGGGACGTTTTTAGCAAGGCACAATCGTAAAAAGAAGCAAAATTCGCTTTCAATCTTTTCACCAGTATACGATAAAACGACGAAAAATTTGTTATTCGGTAAAACAAATTAACATAACCGTGAAAAAAGTCTAAATATTGGAGAAGTTAATACAAAGCGAAATGAAACGTCTAAGTTTCGGAATAAACAACAACAATGACGAAGAAGCGAAACTAAATAACAGGTCTAAATCAAGGGAGAAATTAACAAAGACGTAAGAAAAACATCTAATTATCGAGATAAAGAAGCGAAGACGGGAATGAAAATGTGAAGGTACGTCATAAAATATCCAAGTGTCGATTCAAATTAACAAAATCGTGGGTAAAATTGTATTGGGTCGCCATCCTCACCGTCGACGAAGGAGGCGCCTCTTTTCAATCTCCTTGGTGCTAGGGGATAACAATTATGCTCATCATGTAAATGATCAGGGTATTCCAAGTCGACTTCTAGTATAAAGCCGGTCTCGTCATCGTCGGGATGACTTAGAATAATTTCCTCTGTGAAATCTGGGCAAGGTTGAATCCATTTGAAGCCTCTTATCGGAAGGTAGTAGGACATCGCCTCGCCGTACAGGTTGTTACAATCTAAAAGTTTGAATTAGTATTTAATCTGAATATAATTATCTCTTAACTTACCCAAGTACGAGATATATGTGCTAGGCTTTGTCGGGTCGTACGTCTCCGGCAAATCCTTATTATTCGCTTTAGCGAACCTATGACTAATCATGGCGACTCCTCCCCGTATCCCCTTCTCGATGAAAAGGTGCATGTCCAGGTTTAGAAGTAACTCCAACTTGACGCCCGTCATACTCAAGGCGCTTTCCCAAGCGAATCCCGGACCAGTGAAGGCGTGTGTACAATCGAGTTTGTAATAATCCATACACATGGACCGGAAGTTTTGGAAAATGTCCGCCAAGAGTAGGACATCCGATTGCACGTACAAGTCGTGATACTCGCCTAAAATATATGAAAAAATATTATTTTTTAACCTAACCCAACATTATATTAAACCTACCTAGATTTTGTATGTTGAATTTTCTCCATACATTCTGAGCGTGGGCGTAGTCTTCGTCAGAGATGTGTTCGTCCGTCAGGGTGTTGAAGAAAGCTTCCTTGGGCGGCAGTTCTGTTTCCTCAAACCTCGCTTCGCTATCCATGTTATCGTAGGCGTAGATTTGCTTTCGAAGTAGGAGTTGAACTTCGTCCGGCTGATAGATTTGATTCATACACGAAAACTTATCCATACCGCCTTTAGCGAGGTTTGACGCCAAGGTTTCCAAGGACGCTGGCATGAACCTAATAGTGTCAAGGAATCTTAGACCGCCAAGTGAAAAACATATATTTTTCTGAGGAGCTGGGTATGCATTTAATCTCGTGTTCTTTGATTAACCCGATTTTATTCATTATTAAATGGGCGTCGTAACTGAAAAGAAAACATAAATAAATAAAAATAACTTTGAAAAAATAAATTAAAAAAATTTACTTGGAAAGATTATGTAGGAAGACCGGGATGAACTTCGGTGCCTTTAATTTCAAGTTGCATGAGTTGTGTGCGGCTCCTCTAAATGATCCGTCGGTATGGTCGTGATCACGAACCTTGTTGTCGGTCACGGTGAAACCTTTACCGCAAACGTAGCACGTTGATGACGTCAGGAAATTAACTTCTTCCGCCGGGGTTAGGCACATCGGGACGTTTTCTTTGATTTTCGCAGCTAAAATCTTTTCCTCTGCTAAAAGTTTCTCGAGAAACTTCTCCGTCGCGTCTTTCCCCCGATACGTCACGGGTTCTGATGGTGTTCCGTCCGGGCCAATAATCACGTAGCTGAATCCACACGACACGTGATGAGCCAGCGTGGTTGAAGATGAGAGAGTGGGGTCGGGCATACAAGTTGAGACTTTGGGTAGGATTGCCTCAAAGTCGGCGAAAATCACAAACTTGTTCTATAGAAAGAAAAATGAGTTAAAAAATACAAATAATAAATAGAAATAAAAATTTCAAACTTACTTTTTGTCGCCAGCCAAATTTCTGGAACTCTAAAATTGGTTCATTATTTGGCATGATGATCTTCTGAGGTCCGTGGATACTACACTCTTTAACGTGATCATCCCGATTACGTTCAGAATTCACACCAGTGAAACGATGTAGGCAATACCGGCAGTAAAACCGCTGAGTAACCGACTTAGACTACGAATCAGGCAGAAATGTTTTTTCTCTCCCTTGGTGATTAGAAGAAGATCGATTTGACGCGCTTTCTCAACTCTATTAGCACTAATGCGTAGAGGGAAAACGAACTTCTCGTAGCCGAATATGTTAACCGACAAATTGTTAATTTCCTCAAACTTCTTTAATTTTTCCGCGTTAAGTTCAAAAGGGAATGTTATTCCCGTTATATCTAACTCATCCTGAAATCTTATATATTTCTAGACACGATTAGGATCTTTTTTTGCCGGGTGTAAATGAGCTAGGATGGACCATAGAAAACACCGATTGTCATCGTTTTTAATGTTTGTGATAGCCTTTTTAACGGCGAGCACCTTGGGTAGTTCGATAAAAGTTCCCCCTACGAGAGGTAAATAAGTGATTATATTTACTTGCATAAATAAGATCCGGTCTATGGTCCATCCGCTCCCACGCTTTTGAAATTCCTCGATTTTCCGTTTTAGAGTTTCCATACACGCGTCTATTTGACTATTAATAGTGTCTGCAGTCAAAGTTACTTGCACGTCACTATTATGATACGCGATAAACTCCACCTCCTCACCCGTATTGAGCTCACGCACGTACCGAACTCGCATGGTTAAATACCATTTGAGTCCTTCGTCCTGCACTAACTTTGCTTGAAGATAGTTTAGGAGGGCTAATCTATGGCGATTGACTAAAACATCCGCGTCCGTTTCCGTGTCTGATGGTGTGAAGCGAGCGCAGAAGATAGCGTTTCTTAACGCTATCATCTCCTCTAATTGATCGAAGGTGTGAGGGACATCCTGAGTGGCGAGGTCTGGCTGTGGGATGGCATCTGCTTCACGGTCTTCCATCTCCCGCATGAAATTCTGTAACTTCTCGTTCTCCTGGTTGTTGAGCGTTCCCATCGGAAATTCCTCGTCGTCGAGAAATTCTTTAAGTCCTGGATCATTTTGACTCTCCAAAAAACCCCTCTCTAGATCGTCGGGGACGCTCGTGGTGGATGGAGCGGCGGAAGTCGAAGCGGTCGAAGTTGACGGGATGTCGACGGAAGTTGAAGGGACGGACCTGGAAGCTGGCATCATTGCTATGGTCCATGGTGGAGATCCGTCTGTCTTCGCCTTCTTAACGTCCTTCATAAGGACGGTGTCCAAGCGACGTTTGGATCCGGATGATGAAGCTGGATGATGGTGGGCAACCAGCTAAACACAATGGAGAAATTTACACATGTTTCGGTATAGTCTGAGTGGAGGAAAATCACTTGTTTCGTATACCGTTATCAGTATCTAGATAAGCGAATATTTGGATAAACAAAACAGTGTTTATCCCTTTATCTAAACTCGAATTTCATCAGAAACCGTAATGTATTTATCCATGGACCCGCGGCGCTTGATAATTGAAATTTTCATTGTCGTCGTCGTATTCCTCATCCCACCGTCCACTGAATTCAAATTAATACAGACAATGGTACCTTTGACAAAATTTGATAAGACTTCTTTCGGGTAGAAGAGTATCTCTAGTTAAACACGGATTTAAATGATGAAATATTGACAAAGTATATGAAGAAATAGAAAGTAAGGTGCCTGAATGGCTACAAAAGGGTGAAATAATAAGATTAGCAGAACGTTATTAATTGCTTCAAAATGATAAACAAAAAATTTATTTCTTAAACAGTAGAATGATAAGGAATATCCATCGAATACTAGTTAATAGAGAGAAAGTTGCCTGAAAAGGTTACGAAAAGGGTAAAACATAAACCTTGCCAAGCTTTATTAAGTGGTTCTAAAATGATAAACAAAAATTTAATTTAATAAACAGTAGATAAGCATTTTTAATGGCATTTTTTATCTTTTACTAATAATTGCCTTCACTGGGTTCTTCTACTAGGGTAGCCCTCTTCAGCCGTCTAATTTTGACTATTATATTATATCATGAGTATCCCATTAAATTTACCCTAATTGGCCGTAATTAAAAAGTTGGCAAGATTTTCTTATCATTTGGTTTTTTAACTTATAGTTCGCTAAAATGTGGCTTTCCGGTCCTTTGTTAAGAAGGAAATGGGGTTTTTATATTTTACCCGTTGAAGATTAAAATATTTTCTTTTAAAGGGAAGGTGACACACAATACAAAAATAGTAGGCTTATAATACACATTAATCACAAAAATCAAAAATTTGAGGGTTATAGTGGGGTGAACTATGTGACGGGTCACAGTCTCTATGACCTGACATAAAATAAGGTCATGGGAATTTGAATACTCTGAGCATAATGAGATAATTGTTATGCACTATAACATAGAGGGGAAATACAAAACTGACAATCGAAACCACTCTGGTCCATCTACCCATACTATTTCTCTGTATACGTCTATCTTTTATTTAAAGTAGGGTTAGGTTAGGTCAACGTCGTCGGGGACGTAAAATTTTGGTTTCCTAACTTGTTTTTCTCATCATAGCAATAGTATTAATAATATCCATTTTGGTAAAGGCAGTTATCACCACAAAAAAGAACAATCATAGTACTCATATACTCATCTTTTACCGTGGCTCGATTACAGAACAAAATCGTGTTTAACTTATTTTTACTGTGTAAAACAATTGGCAGTAAATTGTTGGCAAACTTGATAAAAATGTATAGGGTTGAAGGATTTTTTAAAGATAATAATATTAATTAAAATTTCGTAGGTTTGTGCGAGAGTTTCCGGCAAATTACGGAACAAATGACGTAAGAAAATTCTATTTTATGTTACAGTGCAGAAGCCACGTGGGTTTTAATGACATTTTCGAGTAAGTTTACTCAACAGGGTTTCTTTTAAAATTAATTAATGAGAAGTATAAAGATGGTCTGAGTAGATATCGTGTTGAAAATAAAATAACACTTCTTTCGTTCAAAATATGAAAAAAAGAGGTGGGTTATTTGATTTTTAAACTATTGTTCTTGGTTTTAAACAACTACACCAAAAATTATTATATCAAAAATGTCTTTGCGAACAAAGACCAAGAAAGATCTGTTATGATTTCGGATGGTTGAAGGGACAGATATGTTAAATTATCTTTTAAAACGTAAAATTTAATTATAATCGCAATCTGACAGGATTTAGAGTCTAATTTCAAAACAACTGATTTTATTTACTCGAAAATATTTAAGAAAAACTATATCAGGCGATTTTCTCCCATTGACCCTTAACATTATTTTTCAGGGAAAACGTGTATTGAATAGTTTTTCTTTAGTATAATGTAAGTTCACTTTTTTTTAAACCCGAATTGTCACGACTCGTACTTCAACAGATCGTTAAAAATACTCGCCGGTTTATAAGAATGAGTATCTTATAGAGACTATTTTCGTTTTTTAAAGCCCCTTAATACTCAAATTGTTTTCTAGCTTAGCAGACGACGTTGACCGTAAAAAATTGAGCAGTCAAATGAGGATTTTAAAGGGGGCAAATTTCAGAAAATATAGGCCTTTTAAATTATTCGTATTTATTTTTCTTCGGGGAAAACCTTATAATTTTATTTTATGATTTCCTTGAAAGAGATCATTTGTTAGCTCTAAAAACTAAATACATAAGGATTGGTTTTGGACATTCGCAACCTAAATTGGGACTAAAATACGGCGAATTTTTATTCTGTATAAACTCCATATTTCAGTACTAATAATGCAATATGAACGAATTGCCTCGACTAAAGTCGAGGAGTTATAATAAAACGTTATTTAAGTAGTTTTATCGGAATTTAAAGGACGATATTCGAGTATTCGTCAATTACAAATTTAAGAATATTAATTATCGAAATACATATAGTTAAAGAAAGTATCCATGATTAGCGTATAGCCTCTTTAAATCCACATATCTCACAACCTTGATTTGTTTATATATAGAGGACATAAATAAAGCGCTTTTTAATAGTACTCAATCTAGAGCAGATATGGCATCTGAAACAACGACGTTGTGTAATCCCTGGTTTCGGGATAGCTTGTGGTCTTTTATGAAAAGTAATTCTAAGTAAGAAAAAAAATGTGTCTGAAATATACTTAAATCTCGGTGACTGAATTTACGACTAAGTTGAAAGTTAGAATACCCAACCTTTTCTATCGAACGAAAAGTTTTATTTTGGTTGACACGTAATCAATGAAAAATAATTAAGCCAAATTTAAATTAAGCCAAATTTAATGTTAAGGGTCAATGGGAGAAAATCGCCTGTTATGTTTTTTTCCTAAATATTTGCTAGTGAATAAAATCAGTTGCTTTAAAATTAGACTAAATCGTGTTAGATTGCGATTATAATTAAATTTTACGTTTTTAAAGAAAATTTAACATATCTGTCCCTTCAGCCATCCGAAATCATAACAGATCTTTCTGGGTCTTTGTTCACAAAGACATTTTTGATATAATATCTGTCGCTTCAGCCTTCCGAAATCATAACGTGTCCTTCTGGGTCTTTGTTCGCAAAGACATTTTTGATATAATATCTGTTCCTTCATTCTTTCATTTTATTGTAAAATCAATTTCAGCGGACTTGCCCTTTAATAGTATTAAGTTATATATTAATAACATAATCATCGCAATTTTCCATATCGTGAGACGGTCTACCCCCATTTCGCCCAATTTATTTTCGCCCAATTTCATTTCGCCCAATTCCCATTTCGCCCAGTTTCTTTTCGCACAATTTCATTTCGCCCAATTCCCATTTCGCCCAATTTCTTTTCGCCCAAATCCCATTTGGCCCAATTTCTTTTCGCCCAATTTCTTTTCGCCCAATTCCCGTTGGCCCAATTCCCATTTGGCCCAATTCCCATTTGGCCCAATGTCTTCTCGCCCAATCTCGTTTCGCCCAATTGTGATTTGGACCAATCTCATTTTGCCCAAGTCACATTTTTCCACTTTTTTCCCCCCAACCTAACCTAACCTAACCTAAATTAAATAAAAGTCACTTTTTTGGCCTACTAAGACTTTAAATTTTAAAAGATTTAAGCTTTAATCGTTTTAGGCGAAAAGGGAAGAGAAATTTTTGGGTTGGGCGAAATGGGAATAGATAATTCTAGGCTAACTGATAAAACGATTGGGCAAATTGGGATTGGGCGAATTGAGAAAAGGAATTTTTAGTTTGGGCAAAATGGGAAGAGATAATTTAGGGCCAAATGATAAAGCGATTGGGCAAAGTAGGATTGGGCGAAATGGGAATAGATAATTTTGGGCAAAAAATGCCTTGGGCGAAATGGGAATAGATCATTTTGGGCGAAATATTTTGGGCGAAATGGGGACATACCCGTGAGACTTTTTATTTTAAAGTCGTAAAATATTTAGTTGTATACTATACAAAAACGTAGGTTTGCTTCTCACTTCTAAAAAAGTGCATTTATACCCAGCGATGGTGGACCAAAGCCGTAAAGGTACAGAAATTAAAAATTCAAAACCGTGAAGGATAGAAATTAAAAATTAACGGTTAAAGAAATAAGAAAGCCAGAGTCTAAGAAATTAGGAACTTATACTTATAGATATTAATAAGAAATAAGGAACTTATACTTATAGATATTAATATGAAAATTATACAAAAAGAAAGACGTATAAATTCGGCCTATGGAAAGTTTAAATTATGTAGTCACTCTACAGGGAGAAAGCAAAAGAGCCAAGGGGGAAAGAAAGCCTGACGTCATGGAACTCCCTTACTGGGGGAGCGTTTGTAATATCTACTTATGTAACTCCCTCGCTAAGGGGGATGACACCGAGGTGAGAGATAGAAATCTCTGACGTATCAATGTCTCCTTTGTTGACTCCCTATAGTATAATCCACCCTTGAACCTATTATATTTTACGCCACCCCTATATGTAAAAATTTCCATTTTTAAAGATGAATCTACTATTAAAACTTTCCATAGGCCGAATTTGTACGTCTTTTTTGCCCTTTAAACCGAATTGAAATTAATTTATTCGTCATTTTTGATGTAAATACCTCCGGCAGCCGCAGCGAAATCTTTAAATTTTGACAATTGCCCTTTAAACCCAATGAAAATTAATTTTTTTATAATTTTTTATGTTAATAGCTAAAGCAGCCGCACTTGATTCAATTAGATCTCTACATTTTACCATTGCCATTTAAACCCAATTAAAATTAATTTTTTCATCATTTTTGATGTAAATAGCTGCGGCAGCTTCATTTGATTCTGTCAAATCTTTACTTTTTTACCATGGCCTTTAATATAAACCCAATTAAAATATTTTTTTTCATAATTTTTGATGTTAATAAATACAGCAGCCTCACTTGATTCAGTCAGATCTCTACATTTTTTCCCATTACCCTTTAAACCCAATTAAAATTAATTTTTTCATCATTTTTGATATAAATAGCTTAGGCAGCCGCACATGATTCAGTCAAATCTCTACATTTTTCCCTTTGCCATTTAAACCCAATTAAAATTAATTTTTTCATCATTTTTAGTGTAAATAGTTTAGGTAGCCGCACTTGATTCAGTCAAATCTCTACATTTTTACCAGTGCCCTTTAAACCCAATTAAAATAAATTTTTTCATCATTTTTGATGTAAATAGCTGCGGCAGCCACACTTGATTCAGTCAAATTTCTACATTTTTACCATTGCCCATTTTTGATGTTAATACCTCCGACAGCCGCAAAGCGAGACACTGAAATCTTTACATTTTCCCATTGCCCTTTAAATCCGTAAATAATAGTACGGAAAACGACTTCCCTTCGGGCAAGGATAAATTACAATGTAAGTCACAATGATACAACGCTACCGAAATTTTCGTTGTCTCTTCGAGAAGTTTTTTACTATCCAATTAGTTGTTCCTGAACGTATTCAAAGTCCCAGGATTAAAATCTTGCATCAACGCAATATCGATTATTATTTCAAGCCACGAACGCATGATTTTCCCCAATGAATCACTCGCACTTATAGCATGCAAAACCCGTGACCAAGAAACATTGATCGAGACAGCTGAAGGCGGGCGAAGTAAGAGTGCGGAGTATCACCAGGTCTCCTTAATTTAAACGCTAACCTCGCTGGAAGGAAATGACCTAAGAGTGGCCAAAGTGGCCGTACTGGATTTACACTCCGAAATACACAAATATACTATTATATTTAATTCACTAGTTATTCATCGGGAAACAATATTTCCAATCATGAGTGTCATATGGATGATTACACAGGTCATAAACGTATGTTTCACAATAATCATATTTCTAAACCATTTTGAATGAGATATTACAAGCTAGTATCGACTTATTTTCAAAAGAACCAGTATTGAAAAAATTCAATTTTTTGGACGCTTCCTAGTGGCGGATATTTTAAATTTAATAACTCGTTTCAATGATACGGTTAATATATAAAAATGCTAAACTTAATTTTCTGACTTCTCATTTAAGAGATGTAACCGATTTCGGTGTAGCTAGGTATCAGCGGCCTTTTTGATGCCGTCACAAATAAAAATACACACATATTTCGCTCTGGTACCTATTAAATTCGTAATCGTCGCCTTCCATAATACTAAAAAAAATTCTAAAAATCTGAATGGGAGTGAATCCAACGAGTCCAGTCTGGCTTTTCAAAACTAATAACATATTTTGGGTGAAAGAGGCATTGTATAATTTCGGACCCTTAAGGGGCAAAAGTAAGATTTTTACATTTTCATTTTTATAACAGCGGACCATATTTACCTAACATAAATTTATTTTGATAAATTCTTGAGTTCTATGTTGAGTAAACTTTAAAACGTACGTGGCTCTGGGCTATTAGTAACCTACTTTTGACTGCTTTTGGGACTGAACGCAACCGAAACTTTATTTACCCCTCAGATTAATTGGTTATATGTCAATGAATGGATTAAATACAAATATACAAAGGATTTTTTTCATCGCACATTTAACATCAGGTATCGTATCCCAATGTCTAGTCATTTTTTTAGACGATACTCTTCGTAACTCGTAAATATATTTCAAATGTCAATCTTTGTAATGAGAAAGATGAAGCCGATCGATACTGCATATATTGAACACAAATAGAAAGAATGTAGTCTGGAACAACTCCCTTTCTACCACCATAACGAGTGAAATAAACCAAATTCCAATCTTGGAAGAACTAAATTTATGATAATTTAGTTATATCCGAACTTCCGAAGGAAACGATTTCGACCCCCGCCAATGTCGCAGTTGAAGTATAATATATATATGTTTAAAAAGGATCATTCTAAGAGGAAATAATAATGGTTAAAAGAAAAAGTACAATTTTAAACTAGCCAAACCAAAGTGAAACTTTCCATTAACGTTCTATTTATTAGGTTTGTAGGTAGGTCAGTGGTTTTCAAAACAGCCGTGTCCGTTTCAGGGGCTTTCAGAACAGCGGTTTCCCATAAAAAGTAACTTATCCTAGCCTAAACTAACCTGGCCTAAACCGGTGTGTGTCCGCTTGCGCAGTTTAAGATTGCACATGTGTAATTTGAGCTGTTTTTGTTTGCGTCGAATGCTATTGGAACGAAGCCAGTCCTATCAACGAAACTCACGTGGGCTTTGGCTTCGGTTCTTTTAATTGGCCGGTTTTGGATTCGGTTCATAGGGCCTCGAAATGATTCGAAAGATATGCTTTGCCTTAACGTATAAAACTTCAATAGGTTCATAAATAAGTGATTGTGACAAATGACCAATAAACCACCGGTGTTTCGAACAAGTAACCATAATGGCTCATAATAGTAAAGGATTTTATTACTTTTTAATTTTAAACCAGTTGTTAAATATGTCGTTAAAATTTTACTTTTTTTGACGGAAGAAAATTATTAGGAGTAATAATACCGACGTTGAAATGAAATTTATCGATGCATTCAATTTTATTTCTCAACCACTTCGGACATTTCCGTGAACATTATCTCTCAGGAAAGAAAAAAATTCTTCCCTATATTTTTCATCCACGGGAGTACGATGGAATATTTTGGAAAGGTACCTTCTATAGATTATTTTCAACCGCAAGTTTCTTCAGTGGTACGATGCAAAAAGAAGCAACACATATTTTACGCGAAGAATTGGAGCACTATACCGTCATGGATGTGAAAATCTTAAAACAAATAAGCCTAGATCTATATCGTGCAAAGAGTGTACACTTTATGTACACATTTACGTACACATATACGTACACTTTACATACACTATACGTGCACTATACGTACACTATACGTACACTATGCGTACACATTTACGTACACTACGTACACTATACGTACACTATACGTACATTATACGTACATTATACGTACACTATACGTACATTACACTTACATTACGCGTACATTACACGTACATTACACGTACATTAAACGTACACTATACACACATTATACGTACATTTTACGTACATTATACGTACATTATACGTATATTATACGTACATTATACGCACATTATACGCACATTATACGTACATTATACGCACATTATAGGCACATTATACGTACATTTTACGTACATTATATATTGGTTTGATAAATGGAGCATGAAAAGTTTCAAATATTTTACGAGGTACAAAGAGTGAAACATATGATTGTCGCTTTTATTTTAACACTTCGGGTATACGTCAAATCGCTTGCAATGTTAGCTTGTATTTCGTTACAGAGTCAATTTCAAAGATCACCAAATAGATCATGAAACTAACGACTTCGCGGAACAAACGAATCAGCACAAGGTATTTAAACGATTTACGAAATATCATATTACAATAGGAAACAAGAAATGAGCGGCGTTCCCAGGCGGTCATAGTTTACTCATTTAATCAAACATCCGGATTAGTCCGGATTTGGCACTATAGTAATAAAAATCATAAATTTGTTAGGCTGGTTTAGCGCTTAAGTTTTGATTAAGTTTAGCAGGATTTATGGGACAGCGAAGGCTTATACGGAAAAAAAAACATTCCAGAGATACAATGATAATGAACAATAGTGTATAGCTTCTATTTTGTATTTAGTTATCTTGTTTAAATGTAAAATTTCAGTTATCAAACATGGCAAAACCGTCGATAAAATAATGTTCTATTTCCTTTCAAAATTCCTCCAGGACAAACATGCAATTATATTTCCTATGCCATCGTCTTTCTTCGATAATGTGTCTAACTGGTACGTTCCATCGTCACCAGTCGACGTCTCTGAGACCGTCATCGTGTCAACTCCCCTCAAGACCATCACATCTAGCAGTTTATCGTTCCTAGCCATGGACACATCGGTATGTTTGAGCTAAGACTATTAACATTGGACATCCTTCTTAACGGGTAAAAATGAATAACAAAACGTCAAGCTCATAAGCGTCTTCTAACAAACTTCAGTGAAGATGCTGTTTCGTTTTAAATATCTTCATATAATGACTCAACAAAGTTAAAGGGAGAATGAAAGGGTGAAACAACCTAGTTTTTATGGATTAAGAATGATAAAGTAATGAAAAAACAAAAAACTCAACAAAACATTTTTCGTTTCCAACGTAACGAACTAAGTTTGGTCAGTTCAAAGTATGCCGATGATCTTCCAGCCAATTAAGAGCGATTACGCGTATTTTATTGTCAGCCACTCAGAAGCGTTTTGTTTTCTGTATGGTTTTAAATTACATATTTCTTGTCGGTGCCAAATTTCCCGCTTCAGATCAAAAAATTCTTAAAAAATACCTCAAGAAGAGGAATTAAAAAGGTGCAAAAACGCGTAAATAAAGCTATTTTAAACAATATGAGGCAGTTTTCAAGAGGGAAGAACATTTATCTCTTTTAAAAAGATTAAAAATTGTTAACATCGCTGAGCCTACTTTTTACAGCTTAATTGACGATTGACATTTCAATAAAAATAAAAGTTAAAAGAACATGAACCAAATTAGTTCAAATAACTTTGTAAGCCGTGGAAGAGTAGTTTTGAAAAAGATTTATTCATGGAATATAACGTTTGAATTATCAGCTGAATTAAAAAATGGATATAATGCAAATAGTCGCGCCACATACGACTTTATTGTTATCATAGCCTTTAACCTACTTTTTTTGAAGGGTTGCATAGCGATACTTTATCATTAAATACCTCAGTTACAAGTAGATAAGAAATAATAATTACAAATTTCCAATAACTGTTGAAATTCAATTGGAAGATTAATCATCAAAGCCTATCGCTAGGTATCGACATAAAAATAATAAACTTTTACAGTGAGTATTTATTAGCTTTAATGTTCATTAATAAAGTGATTTCAATATTGTTCACAAATATTTTTTTAGTTCAAGAAGTTAGATGTTCAGCGATCGCTTATGTATTCTATCGGTCAAACTTGGATTAATTAAAAGGTTCCCTAAGGATAGACCGCAGGGGAAAATTTCTTCAAAGGAAGGTAAACCAGTCGAAGCGGAGGTTAAGGTCTCAGCCCCCTTATTACTCCCCTTTCTAGAGAGTCAAACTTACACAAGCGAGACCATTGCTTATCATCTTAAAGTTTGTTACTTGAGAAATTAAGTATAAATTAACGAAATAGTTTTGGTGAATTTTTGTGGTTTTTCAGAATTTATCTTTATTCATCGCTGAAAACAGGTTGTGTCTCCATTTCATTCTCTTTTTGACGTAGTTTATCATGCAGCTATCGCGCTCCTACACCATGTAGTGTAAGGCATGAGAGCTACATACATCTAACTTCAGAGGTTAACTTAATAGATACCTCTGGTGGCATATATCATACACTTAGAGCTAACAATAGGCAGAAGCGCACGTGGACTGGTTAAATACTACTTTTACCATCGTTTGATACGAGAAGACGATTATGAACGCCAGGTTTTGTAATTCATATTTTTTCTATCAAGCTGTGTCTATTGTTAATTGTCCTAATTTTGAGTTCATCCTATTTTCAACTGTGTATTTTTGAGACACTATAAAATTGAAGAGAGCCAGTCAATGCCCTTTACTTCTATTTAAGAGGAGTTAAGTTATATTGAGCCTTTATTGAAGATAGTGTTATTTGCGACTCCCTTTAAAAAACCTGAATATCTTTTAGTGTCATCCCCGATAAAGATATGTGGAAGTGATAAGCGCAGTTTATAGGCTCATTGCATTGTTAATATAGGCTTTCCTTCTGATCGGAATGACTGCGATGGTGATATCGAGCCTGATGACTCTCAACTGGACACTACTCGGTGGAAAGAAACTGTGGAGGGAAATTGTATCAAAGCTTTTTCATAATATTTGGGACAACACCTCACTATTATGCGCCGAACGTAAGATTCTCCTAAACAGGAAGCGAAGTAACAGCATTCAGCCCCAGACGTGTCTGTTCCGCCTCCAAGTCTCCTGGAAGCGGTGATTTTGTTGATATAAATAGTTATTTTTCTCTTTGTCAGCCATTCCTCGTATTTCAGGCGATATTACTTCTAGATTGATATCAATGACCTGGTTATTGGGCGTCACACTCATCCTATTTTTCACTAATTGTTTCTTGAAAACCGAGTTTGCTTTCGAGACCTACCGGACCATCGATTCGTTAGAGCAATTAGTAGAGTCAAGAGTAAAACCAAAAATTTGCCAAAATTTTGAAAAAATGGTGCGTTGCAGTATTTTAATTGAGGATTCGAATTAATTTTACCTTGCTATGATAAATTTCGTTACGTTATAGGCGAACAACGATCCGATAATGGAAAAGTGGCATTCTAAAAGTAACTTCATCGAAATTTCACGTCTAGTGTTATTGAGAGAATACAAAGATATTTTTTCGGGAAAAGAAGCTCTGATTATAAGGAAAACGGAATTGTCTTGGTTAATTGACATGATGTTGCAAACAAATCCCATATCAATACGAGTTTTCGCTGAAAAAGGAGGATTTTACTTTTCCAAGGCTATTCGCTCGGAATATCTTCACTACATCTACAACAAAACATTCGTGACAAGCAGCCCCGCAATGCGTGAAATAGCCCAAATAAGGTAAGTTCAATGGCAGACCTTCAAAGAATAGAATAATTCCACAAATATACCGAGTGCTGAATCAGGGATGAACTGGCAAGCTTCTTAGTACTGGCCCTCCACTCATTGCCCAAAATATTAGGGAGGGCAATGCATACACCCTCGTGTGATTAGAATTTTCATTATAATTATTTTTTAATTAAAATAAAGGAAGAAACGCTCCTAGATAGTTTTTTGTTGTTTGAAAAGAGTAACTGCGCGAGAAAGTTTTCAAAATCTTAAAGCCTTCTTAGTAGATCGGCACAGCATATTTTACAAGTGATAAAGCTAGGAAGTCCATTATATAAAACATACCCAAAAATAAAGGGCAAAAAAGATTACCTTAAATACACATTTACCTTAAATACACATTCACATCATAGATGATGACAGTGGGGGAAATTCCTAATCAAGCTAAAAGGCGTGGCAAATGTCACTAAGATTCTTCCCAAAACTTTGGCAGAATCAAGATTCAAGGTCGCGTTCTTTTTAATGTAGAGGACCTCAATATATTCCATAAGTGACCAACTGATTTCTTTGCGTAGAATCCCAATCATTAACACATGTAGGGATCCGTGTATTCCAAAGATGGTTTTCCATGTCATTAATAAAATTTATATCGCGTACACCAACTGTTCTTTTACAAGAACTTTAAAGAATGTCCCAGCAAAACTGAGGAATTTTCTGAATTAGATGGTGCCATCGGTATAGTAATGTACGAGGTATTTGTATTGAAAAAGACTAGAATGGATAACTCGTTAATCTATATTTTTTTCCAAACACTGGTGTTAACGATCTTAAGGGGTCTTCTCTAAAGAATGAAACATTTCGTGAATCTTCAAGTGGGGTAGCATGCTTAAACTTTTTTCTTTTATATTTCTGTTCAAGTGGAATCTACTTCAAGGCCGCAGCTGAGGCGACTTCATTCACAATGTTAAAACACATTGTGTAAAAGTTATTAATTGCTAACTAATCTTGAACACGACCAGAGTCAAGTGTGTTTGTTGTCTTTCATGGAAAAATGAGGGGACGGTTGTCGAATTGACGTGGTGCTCGGGGAACATAAAAATGAGCCAGGGCAAACTAGATCATATGGAATTAATGTTTTTAATTAATAAATAATCCGTGATATAGACATTATTATGTCGAAAAGACATACGGTCTATTTAAATGACGTGGAATTTTTTGAGATGGTCTGAAGAGAAAATCAAATTAGGGTTAAAAATGTACTTTTTGAACTTTCCTCTAGCACAAGTATGGTCAGTCCTCCTAAATCTGAACGCTTCAATCTCTGAAAAATGCATAACTTCTATCTGTTTAAAGTTAGAAGGGCTCATTTTGTATATAAAGAATTGCGCTATTCGCGGAACACAGATTCAACACTCTAGGAAAAGAGAAGATACGACCCTAATTAGCCAACCGCGATAATTCGACTAATTAATTAGACCGTTTTTAAAGGAATGTTTCCCTTTAGGGTCCGGGAAATAAGGTTACAAAATAAATTTCTCAAACCGAGAATTAGGCCACAAACTCTTCGCGAAAACGAAATTTCAAAATATGTCTGAGGATTTCTAATTCTGAAGGGTGCGAAATCAAACTTGGTAACACTCTCAAAAATTACAAAAGAAACGACTTCCGCACCGCGAATCGAGAAACGAGTGTCACCAATAGAATCAGTGCGCTCGAACCAGCATTTGCGAAGTTATCGACGATTTCCTTCGAAATGAAGATTCCTGTATGTGCTCTATGGCAAAGCTATGCAAATTTTTAAATAGCCGATAACTTCGCAAATACTGGCTCTAGCGTGCTAATTCCACTTTGTTAAATTCGTCCAAAGGAATATATTGGTGACACTCATTTCTCGATTCGAGGTGCGCAAATGGTTTCTTTCGAAAGTTTTAAATTTTTTTTATAGGCTAAAAGATAGTTCAGATTTAGAAGCAGGGGGTGTTCAGAATTGGAATCGGAGCGTTCCGAATTAGAATCGTTCGTTTAGAAATAGAAGTCGTGTCTACGTCAAAAGTACGCGTCATGGAATGATGAAAACTGTGACCCCGTCACATAGTTCAACCCCCTAATCCCTCCAAATTTTCGATTTTTGTAATTAATGTGTATTATAAGCCTATTTTTTGTATTTATTATGTATCACCTTCCCTTTAAAAGAAACTATTTTAACTTAAAAACGGGTAAAATATAAAAACCCCATTTCCTTCTTAACAAAGGACCGGATAGCCACATTTTAGCGAACTTTAAGAAACTCAATTCTAAAGATCCCCTCTAGACAAAGAGAAACTTCGTGTGACCCTATCTCTACAAAACGATACAAACTAAACACCCGCTTCAATAACCCCCTCAAAAGAACTAACGAGATGACATCGACTTTCACGTTCATGGTCACTCGGACTCCCATACTTTTCCACAACTCGCTGGGAAAAAACCTCGGATGGCACTTCATCCCACATTTCCCAACTAGAAACTTCTCTAGGAGCATCACATAAACGACCATCGATGGGTCACGGGAACGCGACCTACAGGCATCGTGGCGCCTAACCAAAACTTTCGATTGCCCAACGCGTACCAATACTGCACCTGAATCGCCTTCTTTCCCCTCCCCCGAACCGAGGCATAAAGGAGAGATGGCGAAGGTAAAATCACTTCGACTTGGAGATCTCGAAAGGAACAACTGATCACCCCCTAGAAGCCCAGCGCGCTGCGCTGAGGCCGATGATGGAGCCCGCTTAAACTAAGGGTCCGGACTCTGCAATTTTTTTTTATCCGCGATCCTTCGGGACATAGTCGCTGTCGTGAACTTTATAAAACCGCGAAAGAACTTAGAAGAAATCAGTAACCGCTATAACTTAGAAGATAAAATGAGTCGAACCTCATCGCAATACTAATGAAAAAGAGCCACCGAGGCCACAAAGAACTTCGATTCGCCCTCCAGAATCCGATGATCCCCGCTGACGATATTCAATCCACGAAGGAAAGGAGCCTCCCCCGCTATATGGCGTCGAAACGGAGAAATCCATCAAAAAACACGACGACGAAGGACGATAATTACTGAAGTCAAACAAGATCCCCCCTCGAGACCCCAAGAAACCGGACGACCACATGTCGGAGCATGTGTGAATACCTACCCGAGAGACCGTGCCGTAACTAATTTCAACGAAGTTGCCACCCCGCAAGCTGTCCGAGAAATCCCGTCTAACCCCTCAAGGAGAGAGCCAGTGAAACCGATTGGTACAGGAATTGATACGGCTCTACTGTTACGCAACAAAATCCAGCTAATCCGAGAGAAACGACGGCCCCCGAACCCAACTTTTACGTAAAAACACAGGCAGTGTTGAATATTTTTTTTTATTGTTATATTTTGTTTATCGTTTGACCACTCAGGGAATTATTCGTGCCCCAAATCTAAATGTCGGCTTGTTGTTGAGATCAAAGTCTAGAAGACCGTAGTATAATTCAACTCCCGTACTTTTAAGAAAAGATAGAAATCAGAAAAACTTTATCGAGATATAAAGAGAGAGATTAGGATAATCTTTGCTCCCCATTTATAAAAACCGCTTTTGTAGGAGGTGAAATTTAATATTAAAAGTGAATAGATATAGATATATCACAATTTTGGGAAACCCCTCTATAAATCGAAAGTAAAAACTTAAGGCACCGTCCGTGCCAGAATCCTCGTATATATATATTTAAAACTTAACGTTGGACTCCCTCTTACGAATAAGCAAAGGGCAAGTCTCCTATATTTTTTTATAAGCACCTTCCGTGAGATAACGGGTTGTAGCGTCCCTCGAGTATATTAAGTATTATCGTTTTTCTCCCTAGTGTTTAAAGTGTTGTATATTTTTGAAAGTGTTATCACAAATGTGCCTTACCATGAATAAGAGTTATTTTTTGATTGACCAATTATGAGAAACCGTACGTGAAACGAATCTTTTTCCCTCTTCTTCCCACGTAATTAAATTCCTCACGCAATTTATCCCAAACCCGAAAAACACTTTTTTTGTGTAAGCTTTTCTCGTTTTTTCCCCGTGTTGATGGCTCTTCGAACATTTTTTCCCAAAAACCAGCGTCTTTTTAACCAAATTCGCGCGGGAAAAAGTTCGACCGCCGCTCGCCAGGCGGAAACGCTCCGGCGAGGAAGAGAGAAAAACCCTTATATAAAATGGCGCAGTCGGCATTTTTCTTCTTCTCCCCAAGTGATTAAACTCCTCACGCAATTTATCCCAAACCCCAAAAACACTTTTTTTGTGTAAGCTTTTCTCGTTTTTTTTCCGTGTTGGTGGCTCTTCGAACATTTTTCCCAAAACCAGCGTCCTTTTACCATATTCGCGGGAAAAAGTTCGAACGCCGCTCGCCCGGGGGAAACGCTCCGGCGAGGAAGATAAAAACCCTTATAAAACTACCTCAACGGGTCCGCAACTATTCAATTGAATTAATTCCGGTCATAGTAAATTTAGATCACGGGAAAACTGAATACTATATTGAAAAGCACACATCAAAGTGTTTCATGGTTTTTATCTAAATTGAAGAAGAGTTGAACTAGCGAGAGTCGAAATTCACAAAAAATATTCAAAGTTTATATATTTTCTGGGGTGGACAATAGGTGAACTCTAAAATAATGTTTGAGTACTGAAAAAAATTGTTGTTGGTATGTTGTTTATATAAGGTTTTATCCTGAAAAACTAGGTGTTACGTGTAGATTTCGTGTGGGGGAGCGGATAAAGTAATCCCGATTAAAAACAAAGAGTAACTAAATAAAGAGTTTGGCGATTACTCTGTTATGTAGTCACTAATTTTCCGTATGTAATATTACATGGTGTATCACCCCGCCTCTTTTTTGGCCATTATGATCAAGAGCATAGAAACGTGTTTATATTTCAGCTAGGAAGATCTTCCTAGATTTCAGTTCTCAAAATCTTTCATCCCTTCTTCCAGCGCCAAAAGACTTCCAAAAGGTAAAGGGGTACGAGGAGTCAGCTTCGTCAACCAACATTGGCAAGAAAGAAAAAAATCCCCCCCTCCAATAAAAAATTACGTTAAATTACGGGACGAAAATTATACTCAATAGTCAATCCCACATTGAGTTTGCAGCACATAAAACCTAAGGCCCGCTCATTTTCTAAGGAACCAATTCATAGAAATAAAGAGAGCTTAACTTAAGGTGGAATTGTTTCTAGTAATGGTCAGAGAACCACTCTTTCCCAAATAAAAGGGGGAAGATCCTAGTCTTATCTTCGCAGTCACGGTATGTAACATAACTTGCACCTGCAAGTCTACTAAAACTTCTATCTCAATCCTCTAAATCTCGAGTTACGTTGATCGCGAATATATAATAAACTAAACGCGATAGGGTAAATACTCCTATAGGGATAACCCCTTGATTGATAAACTTGAAAAACCGGTTTGAAATAACTAGAACTTTTTGTAACGGCCACTGCTAAGCATTATCGCATTGCACGAACCCAGTTTTAACCTTAGAGGGGGTCACAGAAAACGGGGAGAGACAAAAACGAGGCTTGCGATACACGATTGGCCCCAAAGCCCTTTGGATCAGTTTTAAGTACTGGGAAGTTCCTTCGCTTCCAGAAACATATTTTAACAGCACGATTACTCCCTCGTGGCAGATTTTTTCCACTGACTTAAAATTAATTTAATCCTTTGCCTCGAGATCTGTTATGGTCAAACCGTGCATATCTTTACGAAAGCTTTCAACAAGAACGTTAAGATGTCACATTGATGCTAATTTATTACCAAGAGGAATAACTGATGATACTTTAAATAACCTGGTTTTCATCTTACCTCCAATGTGAACTGTGTCTTGAACGCAGATAGCTTTAGGCTTAGGATTAGCCTAGAACCATGGACGATCTTTAGAATTAGGAAAGTCCGCAATTTTCGAAGGTATAGTTACTTTTTCCTGAGTTGACAAACTCGATGATAATAGTTCAGACATTTTGTTTTTTGAAACGGGCAAAGGTTTTTAATTTAAAAATATTGAATCTCTCCTCGCGTGTGTTGTTTATGTTCCGAAAGACAATTTCAATAAACTTGTTCAACAGGACCGACCGATACTGTACAATGAAACCGCGTACGTGTCTTAAATCTTTTAAACAGAATTCCAGAAAAATGTAATACCTTATCTTATCTTAATCAGGTTTTAAATTATAAAAATTCATATTTATTTTTTATTCGATAACTTTAATGCTGAAAACTTGTTTATCGATTTACACTCATATTTTAAATATTCCATAGCTAGATTTCATACTCCAAAATATTTTTAGTATTACGCACAATATCGGTATATTAAACGATAATTAATGAAAATATCTTACACATTAGTACACAAATACTTTATCCTAATATTACACATATTACAAAAATATGAGACATATGCACGAATATTACTAATATCACATATTAATATTACATTTATTACTTAAATATGTACATTATAGAGGTATATTACACGATGTTATTAATATTACAAATATAACACAAATATTTCAAATATTACAAGTATATTAAAAAAAAGTATATCGTAGTACAAAAAGTGTACACCTACTACACGAAGTGGTTTCCCCCTCGGTGTTACGTTTTTTAAGTTAGAGTTTGGTCTCGTCAACTGGTGCCTTATGTTGAAAAATAGATTACTTATGTTCAGTACTTATAAAAGTTCAAAGCCTTTTTGTATAGCAGACGATATTTTTGTGAATCAAGACATGTCGATGTTTTTCTGTTTAGTTATGAGGTGATAACCATGTAGCCTAGTCGTGTTTTAATTTCGATCTACGAATTTAATGTTTAGTTTAATGTTTAAGTTTAAGTTTAATAAACTATCGTTGTTTTAAATAAGTGAGTTATTTAATCCACAAAAAATAATTAGTTTAATATGGTAGCAGAGCTTTAAAAATTTTAGTGAGATTTAATTGTGGAGTAACGTTTTAGGGATTAGATGACCCAAGGCTTAACTTTTAGGGAATAAATATGGCGCATGGTTATCAATACAACAACATGACTCCCAGATTTGGTTTTCCTCCTTTGGATGATAGTAATTATGCAAGATGGAAGTTTAATATGAAGATGTTCTTATTGGATGGTGGCTTATGGAATATTACTGATGGAAGTGAATCAGCACCTGGTGAAAAGGCATCCGAGGAGGCTCATGAAAGGTATAGACATCGCCGACAAAAGGCTCTATCGAGAATAGCTTTAGCGGTGGATGATAATCATAAGGATATCGTGGCACGGTTTAATACTGCTGAAGAGGCATGGCTTGGGATAGCGGAAATACACGAACCTAAATCGATAGCCAGAATAGCTTCGTTAAGAGGAGAATTTCATCAAATGCGATATAAGCCCGAAGAGTCAATGGCAGCTTATCACGCTAGAATTTTGGAAGCTGCAGAACATTTAAAAATGGCCGGGAATGAATTAGGCGATGATGATATAGCTTATCAAATGATTTATCGTTTGCCGCCACAGTATGAACTTGCGGTACAGATGGCTTATGCTTTGGGAAAAGAAAAGTTTACCACATTTAATGTAAAACCTATTTTGAATGCCGAATATGAGCGACAACGACAATTAAAGAAAGAAGATGATGCATTAGTAACGAGTCAACAGGGTGGTTTTTCATCGGTGGTTAATAAACAGAAATATCCAAACCGTTATCACGATAGACATAAAAACAATTATTCTCAGAAACAAATTACAGAAAAGGATCAAAGTTATGGCAGTCAACAGAGTAGTCAGGGATCTACTACTGATAGAACTAAACTGGAATGTTATCTCTGCCACAGAAATGGACACATAGCGAAGTATTGTAGAACGGACGTAGACAAACTACATCTCCAAACGCATAAACTGAACCAGTCAAAACAAAGTACTCGCGGACGGGGAAATAAAGGCCAATCATTTTACTCGGCAGCATTAATCACTTCTACTGATAGCGACATGTGGGTTTACGATAGTGGTGCGACTCATCACTTCAGTTATCGTAAAGATTGGATGATTAATTACAAAGATGTTGATACTCCGATTGATATGGCCCAAGGAGAAGCGAAGGCCATTGGTACAGGTGATATTTCACTTAAAGTTTCGACTGAGTATTCTGAAGAAATTATTTACTTACGAGACGTATATTATGTCCCGCATTATCAACGAAACTTGTTTTCTGAGCGCAAATTGGACATTAACGGCTGTAAAATTATTACTTTTGGAGGAAGAAAAAAAGGTATATAATTCCGCCGGTAGATTCTTCATGGAAGCAAATTTAAAGGAAAGTAATCTTTATATTGTACAAGGTACAGTTGTGGAGCCCAATGATGGAACTGCCAGTAACATAAGTAGTTTGAGCGAAACAAAATTATGGCATAAGAGATTGGGGCACCCGTCATTTCAGCGTATGAAACAACTCCAAGAGTTCAAAATGGTTCAAGGTATACCAGATTTACCTAAATAAATGGAAGTATGTGTTTCATGTAGATTGGGTAAATCTACGAAGAGTCCGTCAAAAGCAATAACTGGAATTTCTTCAACTCAACCACTAGAATTGGTTTATAGCGATGTTTGGGGTCCTGCTCCTGTAGCGTCATTAGCTGGAGCTAAGTATTTCATCAGTTTCATTGATGATTTCTCTCGCAAAGTCACTATTTATGTCATGGCGACCAAGGATGAAGCATTCCAGAAATATTTAAAATATAAATCTTGGGCTGAGCGACAGACGGGAATGAAGTTACGACGATTGAGAACTGATAACGGCCTTGAATATTGTGCTAAATATTTCATTGAGGAATGTATTAAGGATGGCGTTCAAACAGAAAGGACAAATACATATAGTCCAGAGATGAATGGAATCGCGGAAAGGTTCAATCGAACAGCATTGGATGGCGTCCGAACATTATTAGAAGATGGAAAGTTACCGCAATATCTTTGGGGCGAAGCTCTAAATACTTTCGTTTATCTGTCAAACAGATTACCACATTCCAAGTTACCAAATGTAGTTCCTGATGAAAGATGGTTTGGAAAGAAACCTTCTGTAAGACATTTAAAGGGTTTTGGATGTCTCGCATTTACGCATATTTCACCGAGATATCGAAATAAACTGGAAAGAAGAGCAAACAGGGTGTTATGATTGGATATGCAGTCTATACAAGAGGCTACAGAATTTGGTACCCTAAAGAAAAGACTGTCATTGAAAGCAAACACGTCACATTTGACGAAACGAGGCTAGGAACAGAAGTTTTGGATGATATTACAACTAGTGAATATTTCATAGTCCATAATAATTTGTGGATGGAATGGAATAAGCCAAACATGGATGAAATAGCTGTGAAACCAAAAGACACCGAAAATAATAAAGAAAACGATATACGAACTAAGGAACCAAGACCTATTCAAATAACGGAACTGGAAGTAATCAAAGAAAAATCTAATGATGAAGATATTGAATTAGATGAATTTTTTCCAGCTGAAGATACTGTAGAGGTCAAAACAACCAAGAATATATACGTACCAAAATGGAAAAGAGAGGAGATAATAAGAGAACGGGGAGTAATGGCTGGTCGCGTTGACGTCTATTATAAAGATGTAAACAATAATGACAAGAGAATTAATTCAGCGAAGAAGATGGGACAGTATTATCAGGGTTTAGGATTGCGTTATGATCCAAACGAATTTAATTTTAAACCTGAAAAACCGAAACTTATCAAGCAGAATGTTGAAGCAAATATCGCCGAATCTTATGAACAGGTTTTAAATAGAGAAGATTCCGAACAATGGAAAAATGCCATGGACAACGAAATGGCAACTATTAAAGACAGGAATGTATATGAAGTAGTACCCAAACCAGAAAATAAAAAGATTATTGGTACAAGATGGGTTTACTCTTTAAAAAAGAATCAGAAGGGTGAAATCATTCGACACAAGGCAAAATTGGTTGCTCAGGGTTATAATCAAACCTATGGAGAAGATTATCATCAAACGTACGCTCCAGTCATAAATTTTACTCTAATACGGATTTGTGTCGTATTATTTGTGGTATGTTTGGGCTGGATGCATCGTCACATTGATATTAAATGTGCTTATTTATATGGCAATTTGGAAGAGGAGGTGTATGTTAAACAACCTCCTGGATATTTGATACCTGGGAAAGAAGTTTATGTTTGGAAATTGCGCAAAGCATTGTATGGCCTAAAACAAAGTGGGAAACAGTGGTTCTCTGAATTGGATAAAACACTGTTAGATCTTGGATATGAAAGAGTTATTGGAACAAATTGTATTTACCGAAGAGGATTCCATGGTCTGTTAATCGTATACGTGGATGATCTTATATTATTTGCACCTAATAATGTATTAATAGAAAAGTTTCTCGTCGAAATAAGCGATAATTTTGACATTAAAGATTTGGGACCATTGAGCTATTTCCTTGGAATTAAATTTGAATTTGCTACTGCTGGTAAAGTCAATATTCATCAGAAGAGCTATATTCAAGAATTGCGTAATAAATATAAGATTGTATCAAAACGTCAGACAAGTACACCATTATTGGAAGAAATAGTATTGACAATGGGGGATAACTCCAGATCGAATTCACCAATTGATTTTCCATATCGAAATTTGATCGGAGAATTATCATATATCGCACAGAGAACTAGACCGGACATTGCATTTGCAGTTTCAAGTTTAGCAAGATACTCGAGTAGCCCTGGCGTTAAACATTGCGAATACTTACAAAGAATCTTACATTATGTTTGTGATACAGAGGATCTGTGTTAACATTATCATCGAACTGAAAATGTTGAATTAAAAGCTTATTCAGATGCGTCATGGTCATCAGACATAGATGACAGGAAGTCTACGACTGGACTTATAATTAATATCGGAAATAATCCAGTTAATTGGAGATCAGTAAAACAGTCAAGTGTTGCACTTTCGAGTATGGAATCCGAATACATTGCGTTGGCGGAAGTAGCTAAAGAAATTTCGTGGCTGAATCCAATTATGAAAGAACTATATCAAATCGCGTTTAATGGAAATATGGACTTTATAGAATTACCCGTTATTTATACAGACAGTTTAGCGGCTATAAATTTTTCAAATAATAGGATCGAAAATAATAGATCAAAACATATAGAACTGCGTTATCATTATGTAAGAGATTGTGTTGAACGAAAAGTTTTCAGTTGAAAATTTGTGAATACTAATGAGAATTTAGCAGACATGTTAACTAAAATTATGCCTAAAAGAAAATTAGTATATTTTTGTATGCGAGCAAATCTAATGTAAATTTAATTTGAACTGTTAAAGTAACCGGGTGTGTTGAAAAATAGATTACTTATGTTCAGTACTTATAAAAGTTCAAAGCCTTTTTGTATAGCAGACGATATTTTTGTGAATCAAGACATGTCGATGTTTTTCTGTTTAGTAATGAGGTGATAACCATGTAGCCTAGTCGTGTTTTAATTTCGATCTACGAATTTAATGTTTAGTTTAATGTTTAAGTTTAAGTTTAATAAACTATCGTTGTTTTAAATAAGTGAGTTATTTAAGCCTCAAAAAATAATTAGTTTAATACCTTACCACGGTGGCATTTAATCTGGGAAACAATTCCGGGTACAGAAAGAGGAGAAGGATACGTAATTTTCATTTATATAGAGGTTTTGGTTCTCTCCTATATTGAAACACTATGAAAAACTGTACTGTATAAATTCAAACTAAATAAGTGAGCTGGAATAAAACACGAAGATCTGTATTTAAATCAAAAAGTATAAAAATTATAAAAATATATCACTACCATGGATTCTTATTATAGAAAATTCAACCACGCATTGTAAGGGTGTAAGTTATCACTTATCCTTTTAACAAAATTTGTTGACCACAGTGGTTAATTTGTAATATAATGAAATTGCTCTTCTGCTACTTCTTGATTGCGAAAAACTTAATCATATAAACGTTTCTCGATTGAGTTTCAACAAACACAATTATCCTTTGGAATATGAAGCAAAATATATTCATTGTCACACCAATCCCAGAGATATTCAGAGATCTTTTTGTTTTCTTTCTCCGTGTGCAACATTATAACTCCCTCCGTGATTTTAATTTTACCTTTCTATTGTCCGAATTGATTTCTCCGCAGTCTGATATGTAAAGACCTTCCTTGAACGTCCTTGAAACCCGTTTTTCTCGCGCTAACGGATTTCAGCTTTGTCTCATTCTTGGAATTCCACTCGTGTTTGGTGATCTCACTGGACATATTGACCGTTAAACACATTTCGCGTGTTCAGTAATGCTGGTAGAAAGAGTTCGTTCTATATTTTAGAATATAAATGAATTAAAAGAGGACTAGGGTGGCTCCGAAAGCTCTATCCAGAAACGTTTATTTAATATACTGCTTTTGTAAACCATTAAGTTTCGTTAATTAATGTGTGTTATTCGGTAATCAGTTCAACAGTTACAGCAAACATCTCTTCACGTAAATATATTAATCGTTCGAACCCTGCGGCCAGTCTGCCCATACGCTTAATAAGCTCTCACGATTCGGCTTGCCTATGTCGCGAACTCTACTTTATAATAGCGTTTATCATATACCGCTCTAAAGCGCTCTTAGATCAATCTCAAATTATTGCTTGTTTCATTTAGAAAGCGATTGGCCCAAGATCCGCTCGATGTCGCTTTTTTGAAGATCTATAGTCAGATAGCGTTATATTTTGCAAAAATTCAAATTGTGATTAGAAAACCATTTTTTTGGAAATTATCTATGCCTATTTTAATTCTGTGACAAAACACTAATGATTACAACTTGTTTGAGAACGTTTTCAAGAAAATAGCGACCAAGAGCCAAGACTTTATTACAGTCATTTTAACTCAAATTTCTGGTGTACACAGAACAAATAAATGAATAATTTTTCTCTTCGTTTTCTTAAGTATTTTGGGGCGTTCTTTCACGTGGTGAAGTCTCCCCTCTCCTTCATGTGCTTTCGACGCCATCTTGGAGAATGGCCGACCAAAACTACATAATTGGCAGTAGCGTCTGTTCTTTTGCTCATACAGCTTCCGGAGTAGTTTTAAATGATTTCTTAGCTAAAACTGCATTAAAAAACATTAGCACCGAGCAATTGCAGTTCGTTTGAAAAGACACCTTACCGAAATATACATGAAAAAGTATAAATTTTTTGGATATGCATATCTTTCGAATCAAGTTATATATAAGACAATGAAAAAATTAACGTTCGCATGGAGTATATAAAAAAGGGGTTATCCATAAATAAGCTAGAAATTTTCCGCTTTAAAAATTTACGGAAAATGACCTAGGCATATTTTTCCCGAACACATTCCATATTTTTCAGTTTAGTCCTGTTTTTTCCAAATTATTTAATATTTTGAGGACTCCAACACGCTAGTGTATTTATTTCTTTAAGGGTGGGGCGCTTTAAAATTACGGTAAAAACGAATGGGTTGTAGGCCTACTGAATTCCGAAGAACAACGTTCGCTTGGTTCACTCTAGGAAGATTAAGGGGGATTGAACGGCGGCCAATAACGGAGAACACGTCCGTGAAATGTCTGAAGATGACGTAGTTTTCCTCTCTCGCTTCTGTGTCCAAAGATGCTAACTGTGCTTTTTTAGGTGCGCAGTCTCGTGACATACCTACATTATCTCGCATCATATTATAGCAGGCGCCTTAGCTGCACCTCTACAATTTCGGATTTTCTAGGAAGAGTGGGATTGGGGAGTGTTTTATTCCGCTCTCTCATATCCTTTTACTCGCGGGTAAAGTCTCGTGCAACATGAGTTTGGAGACCTTCTTTCAGTAACCCTCCCTACATTTCTAAGTAAACAATTCTTAGGGATAAAGGAAAGAGTAGGTTTATACGCGCTGCCAAATTAAGGTGAACCACAGAGAGCCAACCAGCTGCGGTCAAATGATCACCAAACATGATGGTTAGCGCGCGTAAAGCTAGGTGCTCAATATCCCTATAAATAAACAATTCGTAAGGATAACGGATAGGGTAAAATATGCGAATTATGCCCATTAGCGCAGTTTCCCATTAGCGCTGTTTCCCAATAACCGCTGTCCTAGACGCGAAATCCACTCTTTCCTAAAACTTTTTTTAACCCTACCTTCACAAGGGTTTCTTGTTTCAGCATTTACTGCCTCAGAAGAACTAACCTAACCTAAACTAACCCGGTGCACTACATTTAGGCGCCGTTTGGGCGCCGCCATTTAGATGCCAAAATATTAGGCGCTCGTTCATTTAGGCGCCTGAACATTTTTGCGCCGCCGCTTGATTGCCAAAGAATTCGGGCAACTTAGTAGTTTGTGACCCCTTTGATTTTCAAGGATTTTAGTAGTTTCTGGCAGTAAATCGGTCGGGGAACACGGCGCCGTCATTTTTCTCCGCAAATATGTTTATAATTGTTCTGAAATATTTATAAATTTTGAAATTTTTGGAATTCTATACTAAATCCCAATCGCAGGCGCCGTAGATCGATCGGCTGATTATAAAGATAGCGAACGTTGGTGGGGTATAGATAAAAACGGAACGATGTCAAGAAATATAAAAGCGAACTTAATCTAACCCAACCCAACCTATTCCAAAAACAGACTTTCCCCCACCCAAAGCCCCTTTTTCACCCGTGGTCCCGTTAGGTTGGTGAAATACAAAACGCAATTTTACCCTAAATGTCCCTTAAAAAACGGACTATTACAGGTCAGGGCTCGAAAAAACCCTGGTTTTTCCGGAAAAGCCCAGCCCACCGGGTTTTAATGGGTTTTTCATTTTTAGTGCAAATTAAATTAACTATTCCCTTTTAACTAGTGCAAAGTTAATACTAAACAAAGAATTTACAACGTTTGTTGAGTGCACTATTTGAACATAAAGATTTTATTTAAAACATAAATAAAATATTAAAAATTTAAAATTTTATTTATGTTCAAATAGTGCACTCAACAAACGTTGTAAATTCTTTGTTTATTAATAATGCAAATTATATTGATATCTTTTTCAACTAAGAATTAGATTTTTTCTTACAATAAGCTCTGTGTCACTTGAAAGAGTTTTTTCGTCATTTGGAAGAGTATGGTCAAAGCTACGAAATCAGGGTGACCAGACTTCCTATATTTCCTGTATTTTCAAAGCCTTCCTAAAAAATCCTTTAAAAGAGTTTTCTCCTATATTTTCCTATTTTTTGGGTTATCAGGTTATTCATTTTCAAATAAAAGTATACTTTAAAATTTCTCAAAAATAACAAAATTCCCACCAAAGGCATCAAAAGTAAAAAACAGAAGAGATTAAGATTTAAAGAAAATCAAAAAGTGATAAATATGTGGTAAAAAAGTTAAATCAACAGATATTGAAGGATATCATATTTTTTTCCTATAAATTCGCTGTTATTATTCATCCTATTTTTTCTATATTTTTGAATTTTCAATCCTATTTTCTCCTATAATTCGACTTTAAATTCCCTATTTTTCCTATAAAATTTCAAGTTTTTTCCCTGGTCACCCTGGCTTAGACGGTTCTCTTTAAGTATTTAGCCACGATTCAATCCTATCCTTTAAGGATAAGTTTCCAGGTTAGTTTAGCTCCAAACGAAAACATTAACTTTTTGACTCAACTTGATGAGTCAACACGAGTTGAGTCAATTACTTGGATCGTGTGAATACAAGTTGGATGAGTTTGGTCAGCAAAAAAGTTGACGAGAAAAAAATGGATCCTTGATTCATTTCTCCGAGGTTTTGCTGACTCAATTTTTTGATATGAATATTTTCGGCCAATCAAAATGAAGATCGTGGAGCGAACTTCATCTGATTATTTTCTTCGTTAGGCCTAATTTGAATTTTTCGCGTTTTTGTTATTTTCGAATTTGTAATTATTTAGCCGGTTGGTAGATGGCACTTTAAAGGTAATTTGTAAGTCGGGTTACGAGGTCAGCCTTACGAGTAGTCTGCTTGAAAAATTCAGTTGCACAGAACTACAAGCGTGGTTTCGCTCCAGAAACGACGAGACTTTTAAATCAGTCGCTAATTTCACTGCTTTGGATCACGTGATCGTTGCAGCATTTTTATTGGCTCTCGAAAAGATGGATATAAAAAGTTGGCGGCAAAAGTTTAGTCGTGTGAAAAGGATGATATTCCTCAACTTTTTGACTCATCTAGTTGAGTCAAAAAGTTGGATCGTGTGAACAGCCTTTAAGTTCTTTAGTTACCCTTTAATTTTTTTTCCACCAAAGGCATAAAGTCAAAAACAGAAGAGATTAAGATAATTCGCCTTTAAATTTCGTATTTTTCTTTTAAAATTTCAAGTTTTTTCCCTGGTCACCCTGCGAAATAGACTTGGAACGGACAAAATCTTAAAGCTAGATAAGTATATAGGTAATGTCGTGCGGATGCGAAGAATTGCCATATTTGAATTTGAAATTTGTTCCAAATTAGAGAATGAATATTCTCGTGTTTGGATTAAAAAATAATAGTTTTCAAATTCGAGTTTTATTTGGTGGGTTTTTGGTGGGGATTATTAAGTGGGTAAAACCCAGTAAAACCCGTGGGATTAACTAAACTATTTCCGCCTAACCCATGCCACCCAAACCTAACCCAACAAAACCTTATCCAACATAACCCAAAAACAGACTTTAACCCCACTCAAAGATCCTTCTATTCCTGGTCCTGTTAAGTTGAAATGCAAAACGCATTTCCCCCACAAAATTATTACTGTACTACTGTCCCTTAAAAAATTAACTATTCATAGAAAAATACTGTATTTCACCCGGAAAACACGAAATCTCCATTACAGTAATAACTTTCCCACCCAATATCTCTACATTTAACATTGGCCCCGCTTAAATTGTTGTAATTGCCTCCACCTACCCTGAGTAATAAACAATTCTTTACAAAGTATTAAATTATATTTCACATACTTACCTTTCCCCAAGGGGGAATCGATCCAGGGTTTTCCGATTGATAGTCCGATGCTCTTCCTTGACGCCACGGGGGGCTCGAAAAAAAACTCTCAAATTAATTTATTTACTAAATTTTTCGTTATCAATATAATGACGGCATCTAAACGATAACGCACCATATTCCGCAGCGCCACAACGACAACGCCTAAATGATGACGCGCCATATTTCGGCGGCGCCAAAACGACGGCACCCAATCGACGTGCCTAAATCACCCGCTTCGAACTAACCTAACCTAAACCAATGAATTACGTTCAAAAACGATGTTTTCTTAAAAGACGATTAACAAATGAGCATTACCTAAATTGAAAATTTGTAATTTAGTAGTCCCACTTTCCTTTATTTTAGCATGGGAAACGGCGCTAATGGGAAATTGCGCTAAAGGGAAACTGCGCAAATGGGGACGACGCAAATGGGAACCGCGCTAATGGGAAACTGTGCTAATGGGAACGGCGCAAATGGGAATGGCGCTAATGGGAAACTGGGAAATAGAAACTGCGCTAATGGGATTTGCGCTAATAGGAACTGCGCTAATAGGCATATACCAAATATGTACGCGCTGCAAACTGTGGTGGAAATATACGGCTGGTTATCTAGAATCGAAACCGTATTGTAAATTGGCACCCGTGCTGAAAAAATCCATGACTCTCTCCTTCTCTAGCAAGGAGTCACGAGTGCGCATTAAAGGATGCGCATTAGAAAATATAGTTAAAGCCAAGGGGAGAAAAAAAAGGGGTAATTGGAAGCATAACGACACAAGTTATATTGTGTGGCCGCCGTTCCTTCCCTCTTAATCTTCCTAGGTTCACTCTTCTCATTTGAAGGGACGTCCTTGTGTAAAAGGTGTAGGGGTTGAGTACCGATATTAATCAAGAAGACGGTTCGGATTACGATGACATTAAAAAAAATAGTATTAAAGTATGTGATATTTGTTTGTAAATACACTTGTATTGACTTAAAAGCACATAATAAAATATTTAACAGTTCACCTCGTTTCAAGTTTCTGCTATTTTAAGCCTCTAAAAATGACTTCACAAAATAATGTTTTTCAAAAATAAATTGTTATTTCCCAAATTTTATAAGAGCGGTATATGTTCGATACTACTTGTTTGCTTTTTAATGGTGGTTTTATAAATTCAGTTTTAGCCAAGGAATCATTTAAAACTATTCCGGAAGCACTAGGAACAATATAACAGACGCTACTGCCAATTATGTAGTTTTGGTCGGCCATTTTCCAAGATGGCGTCGAGAGCACATGAGGGAGAATTGGGGAAACTTCACCACATGAAGGAACGCCCCTAAATACATAAGAAACCGAAGAGAAAAGCTATCCATTAGTTAATTCTATGTCAACCTCTAAAATGACTGTACTAATTATCACTCCCGCCATTTGTCGCCCTGCTCAAAAAGCGGTTTTGGAAATAGTTTATCTGCTCTGACCGAATTTTTCGCCCGTTCCGAAATATTATGTCATCAAATCGTTACCATTTCAGATCAGTTAAATGGCAAACGTTATTAGCCTAAATACGTCATGAAAGAAAATTGAGACTGGAGAAATTAACTCTCGCGAAGTTCAGTATCGCTGATGCTAAATCAATTCTCTCATAAAAATGAAGTTTGAACCAATTTAACTCTAAAGCGGGGATTTTTATTATCTTTTGGTTTCGGAGTCTTTTCAAAACTTCAAAGGCCAAAAACTTGATATCACCAGTTATGGCCTTATTTAAATGTAACATTACTGAATTTTGCAAGTTTAATAACCTCGAAACATTTGTTGAATTTTGAAATTATTGTTTTGGAACGTTCGTATTTCAAAAGTGATCAAAAATAACTTATTAAACGAATCTTTTAACTATTTCATTGCAGCTTTTATCCTTTCTTCGAGAGTAAACCCTTCGCCTACCTTGATTTTCGTTTAAAATATATAATAGAGTCCATCACTTGGAAGAAACCGACTGAAAGCGCCACTGATTTGGGCATCTGGGCCTTGGTCGTTCCTTTCTATTTCTTATTCATGCTACTTTTGGTCTCCGTCAGCGTTATAACTCTAGAATTTATATACCACAAACAAGATTATTGGGGCAAAAGTAATAGACGCACCCGCTACGCCTGGAAGTAAACCAGACATTAGCCTGCTACGCCGTATTTCGACGTGGCGTTTCTTTCTTTCATGAACTTTCAAAATCTCTCTCTACAAAACCGGCTCCGGGTTACTGCGCTTTCGTTCAAATGGGACTTTTTATACAAACGGGACTCAGAAAATACGTCACTGAGGATTTCCTTATGTGGAACCCC